>WBMW01000030.1:105402-131219 GCA_013396635.1 Penelope pileata
GTACTGGCATTTAGCTATCGAGGAAGCATGACTCTTCTGTCACCCAAAATGGCCAGGTATAGATAATTAAGCCTAATGTTCTAATATGTGGAAGAATCAGCTAAGCTTAGGCATATAAAACATTCTTTTTTAGGAGGTCACAGAGTAATACTTATTTAAAAAAAAGAATACACAACAAAAAGCATACTTGCATGCAAATCTTGCTACATTACATATTTATAGAAGTTATTTCAAATCTAAATTCACTGTGATTATACCAGCTTTCTACAATGTTCTAAATCTATATTCAAACACACAGTCTCTTAAATATGCCATATTTAATGGTTAACATGTTAAGAAAACATGTTTAAAAGCAAATTTCTGACAAACTAATGCATATTGTTCAGTTACTGTACTTACTAAAGTGTTAATTTATTTTTAAACTCTTGTCAGTACTTAAAAAAAACCTAAGCTAAGCCACATTAAAAGTCTCTATGTTACTTCAGCAGACCAGTCTCCCTAAAAATCAGTGGTTTAGTCCCATGCTTTAAAAAGTGTTAAGATTGAACAGAACACGGATTAACTTAGAATAGTTTTAAAACATCATGCATGTTCATGAAGACTAAAGAAATTAATTGTTGAGGGAAACAATTTTGAAAATCTTCAAGAAAATTTAACTTGATTCATAATTTGAGCTTTGATTCAGAAAAGCATGCATACATGTATTTAAAGCTAAGCATTTTCTGTCATACTTTTCTTATTCTATCTGTAACATGCAGCCAACATGAATGACTAAATTTAAACAGAGAACATGCTAACAAAAAGGACACTGCAGTGTAAGACTTCAACTATGTCTTTTTATCATTTGAGAAGATGGATGGGGGAAATGGAAATCTGTCAAGAAAACTGAAGTACTTAGCAGACAGTGATATGATAATAGCAGAGTTGAAGATCCATCAGAATATTAAGATCAAGTGCACTGGTTTTTTTGTTCATTTTTTTTTTTCCTTAACGCAAAACAGATGGCATCCAGATAGACAAGAAATGTGAGTTTATGTCACTGTCAGGAAAGCCATCCATCTTACTGCTGGCATGGATCTGCTAAAGTCAAGTCAATCTCTAAGTGAAGAACAAGAGGAGAAAAAGATCCTCCCTCTGAGGAATTTCTGTAAAGCCAGGGATATAATACAGGGGTAGAAATGGCCTAACAGCTTGAAAAATACACTTGTAAGGGAAAATGTGCCAATAAAAAACAAGTATATAATATATTTACAAAAGATAACTAAAAATGTCTGGAAACCACAACTCCAGCTGTAGATTCAATTCATAGAAAAATGACAACAAAACAAACAAATAAAAAAATAGAATGGAAAAAGTACTTCAACTAATTCTATTCATTCCAAATGAAGTAGAGATTTTAGGAAGACTGACAAGTTAGAACATGAAGTTTTAAAGAAAATGTAACTCAGTCTCAATATCCTTTTTTTCCCCAGGATAGCAGAGGTCATATGGTCAGTCATATATTCTGATTTAAGTAGACTTTTTATCCTGTTTTATATGAAAATTTCTCATAATAAAAATGTTGCTAGGTAGATGCAAAGCATTTGAAAAAGTCATTGTCAGAAGGCTGACATCAAAGTTTAGTTACTGAAAGAATGCTTATGGAAGTGTATCATAAGGATTATATTAAAGCAGAAACAATTTGGGATGTAACTACAGAATGAGGTACAAGTGGCAATGCATAGAATCATAGAATCATTTAGATTGGAAAAGACCTGTAAGATCACCAAGTCCAACCATTAACCTAGCACTTCCAAGTCTACCACTAAACCAAGTCCCTAAGCACCACATCTACACATCTTATAAATACCAGCAGCGATGGTGACTCAACTACTTCCCTGGGCAGCCTGTTCCAGTGCTTCACAATCCTTTCAGTGAAGAAGTTTTCCCTAATATCCAACTAAAACCTCCTCTGCCACAACTTGAGGCCATTTTCTGTTATCACTTGTTGTATAGGAGGAGAGACCAATCCTCACCTTGCTACAACCTCCTCTGAGGTAGCTGTAGGTAGCGATAAGGTCTACCCTGAGCCTCCTCTTTTCCAGACTAAATAACTCCAATTCCCTCAGCCACTCCTCATAAGACTTGTTCTCTAGACCCTTTACCAACTTCATTGCCGTTCTTTGGATATGCTCCAATGCCTCAATGCCTTTTTTTGCGTTGAAGGGCCCAAAACTGAGCATAGTATTTGAGGTGTGGCCTCACCAGAGCTACAATTGTACAGGATACAATCAATTCCCTTGTTGTGCTGGCTGTTCTATTTCTGGATTTCAGTAGATTACAGTCAGAAAGAAAGCCTGTGATGATATGACAAGGAAAGCATGCCTCCTGCTCTATTTGGTGCTGTTAAGGTTTCTGTATTGACAACTGAATATCAAAGGCAATTAAAAATTATTAAGAGGCTGTGAGGTCTCAAAATTGAAATGTAGAAGGGTCTCTCAAACACATGAATTTAGGGAAACATAACATACTGCTACAAATATAATTTTTTTTTTGTGAAGATAAAGCAAACAATGTGTTCATCATATGGTTGGGGCAGGAAGCAATGATTTCAAATTGCAGCAAGAAAGATTCAGGTCAGATGGTTTAGTATTTTTTAAGGATCCTGGGGCACTAGAACAGTGATTTTAAGGTAAGTTCAAAAAGACTTCAAGAATGAAATATACCTTGATCTTGTGCTGGGTTCAGATGTACTACATAACCTTATCCTTCCATCATTTTCTACGATCTGAGTAGTTGGTAAGGTGACATTTAACACAAGTATAAAGGAGTAGGTTAAACAACCTTCTTGGAATACAAATGGAATTTGAGTACCTTCTTCCTATAATGATCTCTAAAAATGTCAACATTAACATATCACACTGTATTAAGGTAGATGTAAGTAGGCTGTAAATACCTATGGAAAGAGGTTTATTATTTTTGTGAGCAGGAAGTGTTCAAATGTCTACTCAGAACAAATGGAACATTAAGCCTGTTCTGTAGTTGACATCTTTCAGGATGAGAACCAGAAATAAATCTTGTCTGTAAAATAATTACTGACATTAGTCTACACACAGCCAGCCCAGCTAGTCCTAATCATTGAGTGGAATCTGGCATAGTAGTATCTCTTCACATAAGACATCACTAGTACTTGATGGAGGCAATATAGTAGCGAACTTACAAGGGCACATATGAGCGAAGAAATATATGCCTGTGGTATATTGCTGTCTGAAAAACTGGTTTTGAATAAAGTGGTGCTTAAATTTTCAATTGAACTCCATCACAATTATTTTTAGAAATGATAGACTGCTTTCAGCACTGCCTGCATGTCTTTCTCTAAAAATAACCCAATGTGCAGTAGAATCCAGCTCTGAAAAATGGCCACGGAAATATTTTATGAAAGCGCTAAATCCGTTTGTTGTAACAAAGCATGACAATATTTATGACAAAATACACTACTGAACTAAGGAAAATACAGTATTGTAAAGTTATGTAAAGTTTTATAAATATAGAGTATGAAGTTATTATAAAGTTTTATCAAATTGAGGTAATTTTTTCAACATTGCTAAAAGACCCTAGCTAAAATGAGAAGTAGCGTGATAAACTTGTCCACTAATGTTATTAAAGATTAGTTGCTTATCTGTAAGCTAATGATAGATACCTAATACTAAATATAACAGTTCAAACTACTGGAAAGAGGAAGAATTATTTTTATGTAAACATAGTTGTACATACACAAACTTAAACTGCACACATTTTATTCTCATGCATCTTTCTGACTAGTTTCAAAAAGGAATAATTTTGCTATTTATCTGATTTAGTGTCTACTGACTAAAAGATTAAAACTTCAAAAAATCTGATTATTTTATTCTAAAAAGATCAGTGGAAAATCCTCAATAAATGTTTCATCTCAGGGCTTGAAAACTCATGAGACAGTAAATAAAACTCATGAGACAGTGAATGAGACATGAAGTAAATTAAATAATCTTTACTGACACTATACACTTTATAGGTTATTAAACACAATTTTTCGATTTTTGTTTTGAAATGATTTTTAATCGTGCATAGAAATATTTTATATATTTCTGTAAAACAATAATTTAGTCATCAATATTAAAATCTAACTTGAAATTTTCAGTTCCATACACATAATTTTGCTAACAATACAATTCTAGACACTACTTTTTGGATACACCTATAAATTATTTGCAGAGTTGAAAGAAAAACAAATGAAACCTTACCTCTGCGAAGACTACGTTTGACCACCGGAGGGCAGTGCTGCTCTTCACCAATTTCATTTTCACCCTCCGTGGTTTGAAACTAAAAAACAAGCTTACCAAACCCAGGTTTAACGGTGCAATACTGAAAACTCAGTCTTAATTGTTGTTCCTAGTATTGCACCTAGTATCTAAGCCTAAGAGCTTAGAACAGGGAAAACATATAGACACACTCTCACAGTCAGCTGTATTTTGGATATAGTCAATTTACCAGTAGTTAGGCAGCAATACATTTGGGGGATGTTCCAACGATCTACCATTTCACTCTCTTTTTGAATATACTGGATATATGCAACTTTAATAGAAACAACAGATTTCAGTTTGAGCCACAAAAGTTGGAAGCATTCTATAATAAAGTATATTTCTGAAAGTGATACCCTGGATTTTCTGCTCCAGGGCTCCACTCCTGCTTTGTTGTTAGTGTTACAGCTGCTGTGAAATTTTAGAACACCACTGCAAAATAGACTTTGTTTTGGCAAAACAAGCTTCAGTCACCAGAAATTGTTCCACTTATTCTTTAAGAATTACATGTTGTTCTCTGAGTAGTTATCAAAATTATTTATTATTTCATCTATTTGGAAACTGACAATCATATACGCTATGTGAGAACATTTCTGCTTCTTGATAAAATGGTTGCCTCATAATAAAAAAAAAAGAGAAAAACAATGCATTTTGGACAGCTGCATGAACTCCTGGGGTATGAAGTCATGCACAAGCATACGTATTTGCAAGATTCATTTTCTATTTAAATCCTTGGAAATGAAGTAACATTTCAACAAAAATTCAATCAAATGATTTATGTGGAAGTCTCTCAGATTAAGAAAGACAGTCAAAGGAGTAAAACTAGCCTTATTATTATTATTCAGAGAAAGAGAGATACTTTTTGCAGCATTAACTCTCACCGTCAGTACTGCGTATTAAGATGAGACAAGCATCTTGGTTCTTTTGCTTCAGCACTGCCTGTGTAAATATTGCTATTTTATCAACTTCAAATACACGAAGGAAGGATACCACAGATTATAATGATTCAAGTTTTCTAACACTGAAAAATACAGCTACAAAAGAATCTTTATGTGAACCTTATTTATGAAATCCAAAAGGATCTCAAAAGGCTTTTCACCCACTATGTGGTTGTGATTTAATGCACAATTAAATGTAGCCTTCCCTACAGGATTTTTATCAAAGTTCATCAACAGTAGTAGATGGGAAACAAAGTTGAATATTGTAAGAGGAGACTTCTACTTGGATTATTACTCCTGGGAAGAACAGAATGAAAGCTGCCTTGGAGAAAGAGCTATGGCCCTGAGAATGATCCAGTCACATAGGTTACAGGAAAGGGTATTAATCACAAGAACAAGCATAACTGATTTGTGAAGTGATAGCCCTAGTTTTTTTTTATTTTTTTCATTCTTTCATTCTTTCTCTTTCTTCTTCATTTTTTCTTTCTTTCTTTCTTTTTCTGTCTATCTGTCTGTCTGTCTTTCTGTCTTTCTGCCTTCTCTTTTCCTTCTCTTTCTTTCTTTTTCTTTCTCTCTTCCTCTCCTCCTCTCTTTCTTTGTCTCTTTCTCTCTTTTTTCTAATTGCAGAATTAAATTTCTGCTTGAAAAATCATTTCTAGGGAGCATTTCTCAAATAAAGATAAGAGAATCCAGTTGAACTCTGACTACATCTGTCAGTCTGTCAGTTCTTGGTTTTCCACTCACTTTACTCATGTCTCCAATTTAAAAAAAAAAAAAAACAACAAAACTTTGGATACTGAAAATTATAATTTCCTGTTGGATAACTGGTACCTAATATAGGGAATCCCTCTAAATTTGTTGAATCCCTGTCGGAATCATCAGATTTTCACATATACAGGGGCGAGACCTGATTTGATACTAACTTAAGACAAGTTTTGCATAGTGTTCTGGTTTCAGCCGGCAGGCTGGGAAACCCCACACAGCCATTCGCTCACTCTCCCCCTCCTCCCTGCTGGGATGGGGGAGAGAGTTGAGAAATAAGGTAGAACTCGNTAACAAAGTCTGGAATTCCACTTTGTGCATCTTTCAGCATTTTTTTATTGTTACCTTCCAGCCTGCTCCTCCTTTAATTGGAGGACAATTCTACTACAATAACTGCCTTTCAAATTTGCTGAAGGAGGAATGGTTTTAAACTAAAAGAGGAGAGATTCAGGTTAGAAGTTAGGAGGAAATATTTCACTCAAAGGTTTGTGAGACACTGGCACAGGCTGCCCAGGGAAGCTGTGGGTGCCCCATCCCTGGAGGTGCTCAAAGCTAGGTTGGATGGGGCCCTGGGCAGCCTGATCTGGTGGGTGGCAGCCCTGCCCACAGCAGTGGGGATGGAACTTTAAGGTCACCTAGGCCTAAGCCATTCTATGATTCCATGATTTGTTAGCTCCACAACAAATTCCACCCTCTAAAAATAGGGTCTCTTTTTCCATTTGTATGTTTTCTTCTCAGACCACACTCAGAAACCATGAAGAGAACAATAGACACTTTGTAAAGAAATATTCTATCTTATTTTCTTACTACCATAGAGTTTTAGGCAGACAGGTTGCAATTAATTAGTACATAAGAAAGCTCAGCTCACTTCTCTTAACCTTTGAACAAGAAAAATGGAGAGCTAAATAGCCATAAGTGACTTACAAAACGTTCCTGGTATCTCAGATGCTATTGACGTCATTAACAACAAGCACTTTGATTTGAAACACAGTAAGGGGAAAAACAGTCATGATTTGTAAACAGTATCTCTGTAAGGCATGAATCTACTTGAGTCTTTTTATTGCTCCTTTATTGCTTCAGTCTTGTTTTAAATTAGGGCTCAATTTTTCTCACAATGAAGGCAAGTGAAATCTGCTGATATAGCTGTAGGTTCTACATACAACCTTATGTAGACTCTTCTAAAATTTCTTATACACTCATCTGCCTCCATCTCTCATTATGCATGTCATTTGTTATACCTTGATGTTACCTCAGAGTTTGCTGTGACTTATAGATGTGTTATTCCTTTTTTTTTGCTTATAGCTCTATACAAACCATCAGTATGAATAGATAAAACTTTTATTATAGGGGGAAGGAACTATGCCTTATACATAAAGCTGAGAATTTGTTGTTAGCCCAATGAAATCTTAACAGTAATGAAAATGAAGCAGTAATTAACCCAGTTCCAGAATACTAGCATTCATAGTTCAAACTAATACAGAAAAATCTCATTGATAATACTCTTACAACTGTTGTGCACAAGGACTTACAGTTATCTATGCCTCTAATGCCTTATGCAGCTTTCCTCTAGCTCCTAAGCTTGATGATGAGGGTTTTCTTAAAGCAGAGGGATTCAGCGTGTCACCAGCATCCCAAATTCTTCTTCAGAAGAGGTGGTGGTGGATTTTCTTTTCCCCACCTGCTTCCTTGCCCCTGCTCCACAGCCGCCTGCCCTGTGTCCCCCTCAGGGCTGTGTCCCCCTCAGGGCTGTGTCCCCCTCAGGGATGGCGTGGGGCTGTCAGCCCCTTCCCCTCAATGCACTTGCAGATTTGAAGCTCAGTCAGGCCAGGCAATGGGCACTTGGCCATGGGGCACCTGTGAAACTCAGCCCAGCCCAGTCCTGAACAAGCAGGGCAGTGCAAGTAACGCACATAAGAAAAAGGTACCACTGATAGCTTGAAGAGTGTTAAGTGAGGATGCCCACTAAGGCTTACCTAGTAACTACTGTTGACAATTTTTATTTGTGCTTTCTCTAAATATGATGTATGCTTTATGATAGTACATTCATAGGTCATTATTTTTTTTTCATTGGCTACAGTTCGAAAATATTCTGTTTCAAATATAAATTGTTTATTTTAATTATTGGAGTAACTGTTAGAGCACCAAGTCACTATAATATGAAATAAAACTGAAGAAAAAACAGCGATACCTGATTCTATATTGGAAAGTTGATTACTGATAACTAAGTAGCTGAAAATATAGTGAAAAAGATTCCTTATGTACCTTTTAAGCCAACTGTAATTAACTATATTTGGCAAAGCAGCAGGAACAGTTTCTCTTCCACAATCAGGCTACTCCTGTTACTGGATCCAGGAGACACAGACATGGAAAATACTAGGTTATATTCTCTTTTTTAAGATAGTCATTAGAAGAGAAGACTTACCACATACAGTCAGTAGTGATTCTAGGAGAATAAATTAGGTCAGACTGGAAGAGGACATTACTTTGTATTTTTTTCACTGAAGTGACACTATTTAATTCCCTTAACCTTCCTCTTCTCCTCACCCCAAAATTATTCCATCAAACAACTCTAAGCATTCCCCTTCTTTGATAGTAAGACCACTAGGCTCTTGCCAACTATATACCAAATACTGACGTTGATCAGCCTGTGGTCATTACAAGGAAAATAACAATTTTTCATCCATGCAAATACAAATATGTATTAACTGTGAACACATATATACTAAAATTAATGTAGAGTTTTTAACAAGTGTATATACTAGTTTTTGGGACAGTCTTTCAAAAGTAGACACAAGATGGCAAAAAAAGTACTTGTCCTAAAAAGGTATGTAAACTGTCAATGGAAAAAACATATACAGGGATTGCCCTTGAAGGCATATAGCTGCAGCTCCTGGTACAGAAGTTCTGAGCAGTCATTGACGAACTCTTGCATCAGATTTCCTACAGATAGAGATGGACAGAATTTCTTGTGTCAGATATGGTATCTTATGGATTACTACTGAAATACTACAGCTAAAATGGCTTTGTTTTTGAATAAAAGTGGGTATCTGATATTCTTTTAGGTACTTCCAAAACATTTGGTACTAATAGATTATGTATAGTTTTCTCCTATGTGATCTATAGAAGATGTCAACAGAATGTCCTTAAATCTCATTTGAATAGAGAATGCATTGTAATAGCCAACAATCTCTATGGCTACTTTCAGAAGTTTTCATTTCATTTGGTAACATGTGTCATATCCCCTTCATAAAGTGTGTGTGTGTGGGGGGGGAGGAATTAGCAGATTCAAGCACACCACAGAAAGTCAGAAAAGTGTTGGTCCTTTACAACATGTTAGTCCATAGGCACTGAAAATGCCTTTTTTTTTTTTTTTTTTCCCCAATAGTGGTTGGGAAGTGTGGGGCTTCTGATGCAGAAACTGCTTATCTATCACTGCAGTGAAAACAGGAATGTAATTTCAGGTACCCAGCAGGAATGTAGTGATGACCGAGCTATCCTTCAATAAAGTACCTACCCTCATAATCTCCACTCTAAAGATGATTAACAACATACAGTTCACAGGAGGTGATAAAATTTACAAAAATCTATTTACGTTTTTCACACAAAATGGAGGATACGATATACCTTCTGAGATAAATGCTTGCTAACTAGCTGAAAAGCCAAAGGTTGCCAGACGGGTATTTGCACATTCATTACAAATTCAACACAGTCTACAGCATTTCAGAATTTTTTTGCCCTATCTGCCCCATGAATTCTTTCTGGAAATGTGATGACAGTGGAAATAGGAGTGCACTAATGCCACAGAGTGTGCTGGTTACCCTTGGCAAGTGATTCTTTAGGGGAATGTTGGTAAACAGAGCACTCAAGCTAACATACAAATATTTAAATAGCCTGATGATCTTCAGCGTCAGTTGCACCTATATTGAAAGAAACTAGTTCTGATAGTTCTTACTATATTTACTAAGATGTGCAGACAGATAGATAATATTAATACCGCTGATATAATAGACTCGTGAAAGAGTCTATTATATCAGCTCTATAGGCTCTAGTGTTACTGAACAGAATGAATAAAAATTTAGATTTATACAGAACTAGTAAGGCATAAGTTAGACGTGCACATATCTAAATAATGCATCTCAAAGACTAGTTAAACTAACATTCCTGGTAAAGTTTCATTCTTTCAGGATCTTTCTGTCCTTCCCTGCTTCTCTGCTAAAGTCAGTCAGGGATTAGACTATGAAAAAATAGTCTTTACTGACTATAAAAGTGCACCAAAGACATACTTACCTCTGGTATATGAGAGAAAGTTTTTTTTTTTCCTTTTCCAGAACTCTGGGTGTTGTAATGTCTTCTATTCAGTATTTTGATTTCCTTTAATTTAAAATAAAGATATTGGACCACGATACAGGACTTGAAGAACAAAGCTAGGCAAACATAAATCTTATTTGAGATATATATATCAAGCATCACTTAATATCACATCTATGATGCTACAGATAAACAAAAGGGTATTACATCAGTCATAAGAAATAATAATCGTAACAAAAATGTGTGACAATGAACAGAGCAAATGAGCAAGAATGTTCCTTCCTTTCAGTACTGAAACAAAGGAGGTACAATGGGAATGAATTGTGATTTGACGTGACTGCTGAGAAGGATCTATTTTGTCTTCACATTTCAGTCAGATTTTCAGTGTGGCAAGACCCTGGATTTTGCATGCAATTACACCCTGCATGTTTCCATAAAAAATCAAGGTCCTCTATTTCTCTCTCTCTCTCTCTCTCTCTTTTTTTTTTTTTTTGGTTAGTCTCTATTCATTATTTAGACATTACATCACATTACCTTAAGTCGTTTTCAACACAGCTTGTGAATTCTGTGAGCATTCTCTTTCCAGAATCTGAATTACTGATACACATTATGACTGCATTGTTATGACCCACCATCCACCCAGCTCCTGCTCCAGTTTTTGCCTAACACACAGCCTATGCTAGCGCCTGATTGGCACTGGGAGATTCACCATTTGATCAAATTCAGAGGAATAGGTTGGCAGGACTCAATGGACAGGAAGAGGTAAAAAAAGGCTGCTATGCAGCCAATGTCAACAGCACCTTGCTGTCACCTTGCAGCTATTGTCTTCTTCATTCTTGCACTGTAATTATTTGGATTTTTCTTCAGAATCCACTTGTACAGCATAGACGAAACTTCTAGGCATGAATACTTCAGCTCACCCAAAGAGTTTCTAAAGTAGATTCAACAGCAGCTGAGCTCCTGAGGCTTTCATGATTCCTGGTGCAACACAGGGGAGGAGAAGGGAGGATGAGCACTCTTACAACTGTCTAGGCAACTATTTTGGACACAGATATGCAAATTACAAGTTACGAATTAGAGAATTTATGAGAGAATTCTTGAATTAAAGAAGTAATGAATTTGTGAATTTATGTTAGTAAACCACTGTTTGATATGTTCGGTTTTATTTTTGCTAATGAGTTCATAAATAAAGATTAGTTTACAGACTATATTGTCCTGTAAATTTGAGGGATTCAAATGGACCATGACCATAACACTCTGTAAAATAGGACCTCACATTTCTGTAGTGCTTAGATGGTATTTACTGTGTTTAGAACAAATAATCATACTGTGAACATTCATATTAGTTTCATTATTAGTTAGCATTAGTAGCAAGAGCTATGTGGTCTATGAAGCTGTTAATGATTGCTGCATTCACAGACCAGGTGGAAAAGCAAGATAAGGAGCCCTTGGAAGTGCTGTAGTAAGACTGGTATTGCACAAAGTTGAGCAAAGGTTGGCATACCATGTTATAAAAATCTGAGATGGCTCTCAAGTAACCTGCTAAACATGCTTATAATGCACCATGCTGCTTACTTCCCTGTGCTGCTTACTTCCTTTAAATAAATCTGTCCCTGATCTAGCAGGCAATTTCTTTCTTTTTTCTTTTTCTATTCATTTGCTCAGCCTTAAACCCTCCAAATGAAGAGGACACTCCATTGTAGCCCTAGACCTTCCTCTGGTAGGCCCTGTCCTTGCTTTGGAAACTGGTTAATATTCAATGAGCTCATATCCCCTGCCAGATTTGGGAAGGTCAATGCTGAAGATTAACTTTCAAATGAGACATTCTGAAAGTTGTCAGCATTTCTGTTCTATAATGCCGTGTGCTGTCCTAGCTGTCCTGAAAAATACGTCTGAGCAAATCTCACTTCCTCTACCGCTCCCAATCTGGTTTTAGTCAAGACGAGCAGCTCAGTGTGAATTTGATGTTTTTAGGGTAGCCTGAAATATGTTATTTGTGGACATCTTAGCCAAGAATTTCTTAAATGGCCATGTTAAAAATAACAGTGGATTTCTTCCCCCCAGAACACGCTGGTACACAGGTTACTAATGGCATTTCAGAAAAGGACATGACCTCTTATCATGTCAATATTTGATAAGGCAATAAATAAAGAAACTCAGGGCTGACAGAATTCTCAGTGGTTATATTCTGTATATTGAGATGATAGCAAACCATGTTATTGTATACTGGTGATAAGACAGAAGCTATGCTTTTCTCTTATCCCCTATATATCCTTCATTTAGAGCTTAATTATTGTGAGCATCTCAAAGCACCTTTAAATTTAATCCTGTACCTATGAAGAGCTATATTTCTCTCTTTCACAGACTTCCTCGATGATCCTGGAAGAGGTACCTCTTTCTGGGACTGGCTGTTTTATTAGTGTTAAGCATCACCTATATTACTTCCTGAGTCTTTAACTGTGGACCAAGATTCTATTTTAGTGAATTCAGTGCATATATATAAAAAGAACTTCCAAGCTCCAAACAGCTTAAAGCTAATATGAGACTGTCAGTAATGACTGGCATATGAAAATGAAGAGAAAATCAGACATTTTAGTCAGACTAATATATATTGATGTCAATGCAGTGAGAGCTCAATAGTTCCAAACACTGATTTGCTCGCATAGTTGGGTGTCATAGAATTTGGCTGCAGAGGGTACAGAAAAAAAATAAAAAAACAGACACAAGAAGTTGCTAGTCTAATGAGTTAACTTTGAACAGCTTGTTCAAGGAAAAAAAATCTGAAATATATCTGAAGAGCAGAAAAATACTTCAAACTGTTGAGAGATTTTTTTTCTCCAGTCCAGCATTATCCTCCATTTTCAGCAGTGAACTTAATAGAGATTAATAGCATAAACAAAGAACTCCCATGATACCAGAACTTACTCTCTGTGAGAAATGAAGCAGGGAGAATAACCTGCAAAGTGATGCATTATTTAAGCACTGACCTGTGCAATAGTAACCAGTAGTTTGACAATAAAAAAATAGCATACATTTCTGGGTCACACTTTCCAAGGAGGATATTCTGAAATACTGCTCTGTAAAACAAGATTGTGGGACCAATAGCGATAGTTCTTGCATTCTTTCCCAGATCATCTTTGCTTAATAATTCATCAAATTTTAAATCACTGTTCCTACAGTTTCAGCTAGGAATCAGACTGTCAGGATACTGTACTCTTGGATCAATCCTAATAACTATATTTCTACACGTGTGTTCAGTTGCACTTAAGCAATTGAATCCCATTCACCTTACTTTCAACTGAGAGCACAAAAGATTAACTAATCATGGAAGGTTAATTCTGCAAGGTGTGCTGGGTAACTGAAATGTTTATTGGCCTTTAGTTCCCTTGGCTTAGCTTTTGCAAAACTAAGCTTTTGCAAAAACATTCTAATCAAATCTCCCTCTTCAAAACACATTAGTAGTTGGATCACTTCTGCTTTGGAACACATTTTGTAGACTAGACACAGAACGTGCAAGACCTAACTATACAAAAAGCAAACTGTATGGGGAAAACTCAGACAGTAGGGAGATAATTAGACTTATTGTGTTAATGATTGTACTAGAATACAATATATCTAAGATCAAAGAAATGAACAAGCATTTAGAAATTACTGACTTAGGGTCATTCATTTTTCCCTACGAGTTTCTTCAGAGCAGCATGTAGCCTTATGGTAAGCAGAAACAGTAAAACAGACAGCTATACCCAGAGAAGACGAAAAAAATTGTGTTTAGAACGAGCTAACATAACACAATAGGCATAGAAAATAGCAATAGGAGACAGAGAATTGGAAAATTAAAAAACAGGGATAACTTCTGATAATTGAGCAGCTGTCCATCCAATGTTTCATTGCAAGCAATAGCAGAAGGCTCCCCAAAATTTCAGGCCAGTGATTCCAGAACTATGGTACAAATATCACTAATCGTACAGGATTCCTCAAATTAATTTATGACTCTACACCAGAATCTGATTTTTGTTTTCTCATGTTGAAACAAAAGTGTGGTTTTAAGTAATTGTTCTCTGTGGACCAGTGTGCCCTGGTGGCCAAGAAGGCCAATGGGATCCTGGGGTGCATTAAAAAGAGCATTGCCAGCAGGGCGAGGGAGGTGATCCTCCCCCTCTACTCTGCCCTGGTCAGGCCTCAGCTGGAGTACTGTATCCAGTTCTGGGCTCCCCTGTATAAGAAAGACAGGGACCTCCTGGAAAGAGTCCAGCGGAGGGCCACAAAGATGATAAAGGGCCTGGAGCATCTCCCTTACGAGGAGAGGCTCAGTAAGCTGGATCTGTTCAGCCTGGAGAAAAGAAGGCTGAGAGGGGACCTGATCCATGTTTATAAATATCTTAGGTGCGGGAGGCTAATGGAGGTGGGGAATCTCTTTTCAGTGGTGCGTGGGGACAGGACAAGGGGCAATGGCCTCAAGCTGGAGCACAGGAAGTTCTGCACCAACATGCGGAAGAACTTCTTCACGGTGCGGGTGACGGAGCACTGGAACAGGCTGCCCAGGGAGCTTGTGGAGTCTCCTTCCCTGGAGATATTCAAGACCCGCCTGGACGCCTACCTGTGCAACCTGCTGTAGGGAACCTGCTCTGGCAGGGGGGTTGGACTCGATGATCTCTCGAGGTCCCTTCCAACCCCTACAATTCTGTGATTCTGTGATTCTCTGTGGACTCACAGTATAAAAATATTCAAGGAAATACTAACTCACAGATATTTTTGAACATGGTGACAGAGATTTTACAATGGTTTCTGCAGTTATTTTTTAATAAGCATGTTCCATTCAACTTTCAGATTTCAGCTGTGGTTTAACCTTGTGGAGCAGTGAAACTCCACACAGCTGCTTGCTCACTTAGTGGGGTGGAGGACAGAATCAGAAGGGTAACTGGGATAAAACTTGTGGGTTGAGATAAAGACAGTTTAACAGGTAAAGCAAAAGCTCTGGGCAGAAACAAAGGAAAATAAGGAATTCATTAACTATTTCCCATTGGCAGGAAAAGTTTAGTCATTTTCCAGGACAGCTGAGCTTCTACACACATTCAGCTTGGTAAGACAAATGCTGTAATGCTGAACATCCTCCCTCCTTCATTCCTTCCCCCAGTTTTACTGCTGAACATGACACCACACAGTATGGGACAACCCTTTAGTCAGTTTGGGTCAGCTGTCCTGGCTGGGTTCCCTCCCAGCTCCTGGTGCACCCCTAGCTCCTTGCTAGCAGGGCAGTGTGAGAAGCTGAGAAGTCCTTGGCTCTGTATAAGCACTGCTCTGCAACAACTAAAACATCGGTGTGCTGTCAAGACTGTTTTGGTCATAAATCCAAAACATAGTACCATATGAGCTGCTATGAAGAAAATTAACTCTGTTTTAGACAAAACCAGTATACTTCACTTTTTTACTTAAGCAAGTACTTTAAAGAATTTTCAGTTCAGGAAATTGGCTTTTATAGACTATCATCTTAGACAAGTAAGCCAGATCTGCAGAAGTTCACGATTTTAATCTCCAATGAACGTCTTAGGCAAATGAAAATTTCCTCCATTGTTTTCAACAAGGCAGTATGATTTGTATAAATACCAAACGATTGTCTTTGAAATAAAATACTTCACAGTTATTTTTGTGGGAGAAAAAATCTCTAGTATATTTGTATCACTAACTTCCCATATGATATTGAAAATCCTGTATCAGCTTTTTAAAGATCTAAATCATGTTTTTTGCGTATCAGCCAGTACAAGCAAAAAGGGCAAGGTTAGATGAGAGAAAGAATTTTCTACTTGGTTGTAATATAAATGGTCAAGTGATATCAAAAGTAAATTTAATTTCCTTTCAGGTTTTCCTTTTAAACTAAGTACTATTTTCTGGCCACAGTATCAAAGAAATTGAAAGGCACAAAAATGTGCATTTCATCCTGTGGATGGCACTCATGGACTGTGAGAAAGCTAGTGACTTCTGAGACCTATGTCTTTGATAAAATTTTAAAGGGAAATTCAGATTTGTTTTTTTCATAGCCACAGTATATTCAGAAGGCAAGACTTGAATAGCCAAGGTATTCTGAAAATGGTTGCAAATGCTCTTTATTAAGTGGAGGTAGCAGTTTTCATAACCTCAGTACCCAGTCACATAGTCACAGTTAAGTTCAACAAATACAATATCTTACCTGATGAATGAGAAACTAAATCTGCTAGGGAAGCAAAAGAGAGGTATTATTACAATCCCAGAATTGTATATGTTACATACAATTAAAGCAAGTGTCCTGAATCCAGCTCCTGTTCCAGATGACAGAGTCAGTGCACTGTGAGTGTTCGACCACATCTCTTGCTTTCTCTCCCTGGGCATCCTGAGACAATTCCCTTGGTCACTAAGAGGGAGGGTGGGAGGATGATGATGAAACAAAACTCAAAAACAGAGCTACTAACTCTGAAAACTGCCAGTCTTTCCAGCCTCAAGGGTTAATGAGCAGTGATGCATCTTTTGTGATGGGGAAGGGAGAGAGAAAGGATACAGGAAAGAATATGTGTGGATAGCCCTATATTTGCCCTTTTGCATAACCTAGCAGAAAATACTCTCTTCTTTAGGGGTAGCCAGGGTCCCTGTTTTCACCTTGGATGCTGAAGAATCACAGAATCACAGAATCATAGGGGTTGGAAGGGACCTTGAGAGATCGAGTCCAACCCCACTGCCAAAGCAGGTTCCCTAGTGCAGGTCACACAGGTGGGTGTCCAGACAGGTCTTGAATATCTCCAGGGAAGGAGACTACACAGCCTCCCTGGGCAGCCTATTCCAGTGCTCCATCACCTGCATCGTGAAGAAACTCATCCGCACATTGGTGAGGAACTTCCTGTGCTTCAGTTTTAGTCCATTTCCCCTCGTCCTGTCCCCAAACATCACTGAAAAGAGATACCCATTCCTCACATCCCAAAATGTGTCCATTTGCCTCCCGCACTTGAGATATTTGTAGGCATTAATAAGATCCCCTCTCAGCCTTCTTTTCTCAAGGCTGAACAGACCCAGCTTACTGAGCCGCTCCTCATAAGGGAGATGCTTCATGCCCTTTATCATCTTTGTGGTCTTAAGAAGGAGCACTCAAGGCCAAACAAAGAGAACAGAAGAAAGAGACATCTCCACAAACTAAAATAAGCAATGAATTTATTGTAGAGTAAATATAGAGGTGACAGTGAGAAAATCACTTGAAGAGAATTGCTTGATATTGACCAGTAAGCAAGAAGTAGTGACTTCATCCCTGACTATATTGCTCAGGTGAATTCACAGAGAGTAAGAAACACAAAAAATATTGGCCACCAGGGAAAAATCAACATACACTTCATGTGAACATAAATTTCAAGCCTTCTGTGCCTGTAAAGTCCTGGAAAAATACAGCTAGAATTAAAAGAAATCACATTTGAGGCTGGACTTTCGTTCTCCACATATACTCACAAATCCTCTTTCTTTTTCCATGTTTCTAACACAAGAAATACCTTATTTAACAGCTTCTGGTGTTGCCACAGTCATTCAGTGCAGGCAGAAGCAGGTAGTTGACTTCTAATGCCATGTTTTGTGACAGAGAGCAAGCAGCACTCAGGTTACATCCTCCCAGCTCAGTCTAGCCACTGTGACAAATAGGATCATTTACAGGACAGTAAATGACCACACACTTGTAGCTATTTGCTGCACCTCAGTGATAAATTTAAATGTCCTGAGTAGAGACAGTCTATAATCCATATAAGCAACCTGTAAATCAAGATAATAAGTAGCCAAATAAAATTGATATTCCTTTGGTGATATGTATCTTGAGAGTAAGGAATGCAGAGAAATTCATGAGCAAATGTCATCTCTACAAGGATAGTATAAAGCAATTTAATAATTAAGACTTCAAGGTCAGGCTAGCAGTAATTGATCAAGTGCTACAGTTTTGTGAGAGCATTGTGGATGAGTATGCTAAATCTCCTTGCTGCACGAGTCATGGAGCTACTGCTGAGAGTTAAAGCTCAAAATGGTATACATCCTGATATGTCATTCCAAGGAAATCCAGGTTCAGATTCTTGGCAGGTACTTGATAAATGTGCTTACCAGTACACTTACCAGTGACTTTATATGCATTAGATAACAATCAGCTCATAAGAACTACTGGGTTTGTGGTAGGACTAGCAGTATTTCCTCCAAGTAAAGAGATGTAGCCAACTCAAAATACCTGTGTCATACTGCATATTGACATTCCAGATAAAACTTTGTATGATTATTACATCTTGTGCCCAACAAAATGTATTTTTTGCTCTTAGAAACACATTTAAGTCAAATGTGATGAAAAAGATCTCAACAGGCAAGAACTCTGTGATGAAAAGTAACATTTCTTCAAGAAGAGGTTTTTTCCCTTACAAACAGCCCAGCAACCGTTTTAAATACACACATATATATATCTGTATGCATATATATCAGGAAGAATTGCTTTATTTAAACACCAAACTCAATTTTACAGGACAGTAATGACATCCAAGTTCTCTGTGATTTTCATGTAAAGCATTTTCTATTGACACTTGACAGAAATTTTCTATGTACTTCTATATTACTGCCTGCTTTAAATAGATATTTCTTAAAGTGTTTAAGGTACCTTCATGAGTGCACCAGAACTGTGATTTTCTTGCAAGCAACTCATTCTGAAGCTCTATTTGCTTCAGCTCCTCAGCCCATGGCCAAAGGCCAAACGATAGGACACATTGCTAAGTATCAGCACACCTGGGGTTGGGGTAGGGCAAGTTCTCTTTTCACTGTTTCTTATGGGTCATGAAAACAGCAAATAGAAGCCCATCTACATTACCTTTTTTTTTTTCCCCTCTTCAGCCTGAACTCTTGCTACAAGGTGCTCCCTCTGCCAGTGCTCAAGGTGGAGCAGTCAGGAGCAGTCAGGAGTTTTAACACTTTCTCAAGAATGACAGTGGCAGCTGCCTGTGTGGGGTTACTGTCCATATCCCATGGCTGTCACAGTCAATGCACACCAAGAAAAATAGTGGGTCCAGTCAATGCCTTTAGCACTTGCCTTATAAAGAGATCTCTCAGGAAAATACAACTGTTTGATGCAGAGAACATCACTGCTATTACTATGCGTATGGAGCTCATGTTTGCTAGTCTTTGCTTAGAAAGACCTTGCTCTCACTTTGAAATGGACTTAGCAGATACTTCCTACACAGGTGTGCAGTACAGTGCCAGTACAAATAAACAATATATACACAAAAACTGGAGATTATCTCTTACTGAGAAGGAAAAAACAAAAGGCACAGTGCGGGGGACACAGCCTGTATGAAACAGCCAAGTGCATGCTACTTAACAGCAAGACCAAAGTTTCAGGGAGTTTACTTCTTTGTGATGAACTGTAAATATTGTAATCCATTAAAGGTTTGAGGCTGTTTGAGAGGGAGTAGTGAATAGGTCTATGTGACAAATCTGTGATACATCACAGCAGTAATGGGAGTTGCACAGACTTTTATTGAATTGCATGAAAAGTAAGTGCTTACTCTTTTTCCAGGAAGGCAAATACAATTTTCCCATAATAGCCCAGGCAACACAAATTTGGAGGAGAAAGCTAATGACCTTCAAAAATGAATGTGTTTCCTCAGCAAACAATGTTACTACTTTTATTTAGACAAAGCCGTGCTGACTGTCAGTGGGATGACAGACTGGTATTTTGTGATAACCATATGGCGAGGGCATTTTTACTGATGCTATCTGAGAACACAGAGTTGTTAAAGGAGAATGGTGGTGCTATGCTGCTGAACTCCATTTCTCTTAAACTGACTAATATTACCATCTGTCCTCAATATGTTATTTTATGACCAGTCAGATACACTAATGAATTACCACACTTAATCTTCCTACAATAACGATTTTTACTCCTTCATTGTTTCAACCATTCGAAGTGGACTCCTTTCCTTGCTCACTTTTCTATATTTTGACTATGTCTACTTACATTATTAGTCCAAGTCTTCCTTCTATTCATGGAGATTAATGAGTAATTCAGAGAATGGACTAAATCTGGTGGCTTTGTAACTTATTCTGATGCTGTTTCTCTAACTGTTACTGGGTGGAAACCTATTTTTGTAACAGATACCTTCAGAATTATGCATGGAACATATAATAAAAAGAAGGCAGCAGATTAAGAGATTCCACACTCAGATGGCCCCTGATGAATTTACGGATTAGAGACTTGAGTTCATCCTATTCTATACATTATTACAATTTATTGCAGAGTGGAGACACAGTATTCTCAACCTGATGGTTGATCCAAAGAGAAAATTTCAGGAGATTTTCAGAGAGCACAGGAGCCTGAGAACAGTACTGTGTGAGTATCTGATTTACAGAAAAGGAGATATAAGAAAGTGACTTATAAAATGTGACCTTTTTAAACTTATGCTGTTTCACTGTACTAGATATTTATTGAAGAAGACGTCTATAGCTAGCTAGAAATCTGGAGCTGCAAGAGAACAGGAAAATCATGGCCAACTTACTACCCTATTTCTCAGATAAATACTTGACTTTAAGCAATGATTTTGCAGATACAAAGTTATGGGCTAACAAAAAAGAAAAGTGGGATATTTTGCTAAAGAGTTTCCAGTAAGTCACAGTAGGATAAGTGATACTGTATACAGTAAGGTGGTGTGAACAATCAGCAAGGTTTGTATTCTAAGAGCTGAAATCACAGAAATTATTAGTAAAACTACAGTAATCAGAACAGCTCAATGAGCAATCAGTGATTAGGGAAAGAACAGCAAGGAACAACTGGTGGAATAGGGAATGGCTAACCAAACATGACAAAAATGTGAGAAGTAGGGAACAGGTGGAAAAATAGAAACAGCTCACAGCATAGGATGAGCTACAGTTTGTATAAGGTCTTTCTATCAGGCAAAACTTTGAGATGCACAAACTGAAAGAGTTGAATGCTTCCTAAGAGAAAGAAAGCAACCAGCTGATTTAGCAGTTGCCTCATAATCTCATTAGAGAAGTAGACTGTGAAATAGTTACAGGTGCAGTGCATAAGATAGATATATTATCTTATTGGTCTACTTTGGGAAGTCTTTTTCCTTTTCTCAATTTGATAAAAATAGAGAAAGTTAAGTAAACTAACAAATATTAGTAAGCAGAGAAAATTAGCTCATTGAACCCAGAAAGTTTAATTAAATTTTCCTGAATTTTCAAGATGAGGCTTGAGCTGGCATTTTAACAATGTCTTTAAACATCACCTTTGCCTCTTTTCCAGTATATCAGTCCTGACAGGCTGTGCTTGTTTACAGTTGACAAGAGAGTGATTGGGATTGAGTTAGAAACTCATTGGTTTTTTTAGGGAAAGTTTAGCTGCAGTGAACATTTTCTAGCATTGTAGAAATGGAAACAACATCAGACACAGAACAAAATAGAGCAGTCACACTCAGTCTTTCTAGCTAGACAGATTACACAGCCTTTAAGATCTGAAGTATGCATTTAATGGCCCTTATTAACCTCCACAAATTAAACTACATTGTAGAAGCACAAGACCACATTCTCCCAGCAACCAATTGGCTTGGTGCACATGTGCTACAGAATTCCTCTAGAAAGAGGGCACAGAGGATTATGCTGTGGCTAACAAAAAAAAATTACTCCTGTCCACTCTTGATCACCTTTTCTCCTTTAGGCATTTCAGGAAATAATGATGAGAGGAATCAAAGACGGAGAAGCTGTTTTAGTGATTACAGCTGGTGCTTAACTGTCATCCTATCTATGGTAGTCTAATGCCAGTTATTTCTGCTCTCATTAGGAAAGAACACTGTATGGCTTTGTATTTGAGACTTTTATAAAGAAAAGCTGCAATCTGAGGAAATACCTGTGCCTGAAATGTGTGAAATATTACGTTCATCCATAACAATTTCATCCTTACTTGTTCCTGTAGTTCTAGTGATTTAAGACTTTAGTTCATATTACATCAAACATGGCAAAGCTAAGCTTTTTGATTTTATTGAGGTCTACAAGACCAAATGACACATTTTATAGGCAAATCTGCAGATCACTAAAATCAAGGAGAACTTCTACCTAGAGGTAAGAGGAATCTGCCATTGTTTCCACAGTGGATCTGTGATGCATTCTGAAACAGCTCACCTAGAGAAGCTGCAAACAATGAACTCTTTTCTTGGCTCTCTTAATCCCTTTTAAATCTACATGTCAGCTTTTTCCAAAGTTGCAGATCAGCCATGCAGATTCAGTCTAAAATGACATTTGTTTCAGAATGTAGAAGGATGCCATGGAAAATCAGAAGGGGGATATCTTAGAGCAAAAGCTTGACACATCTCTGCTATGTGTCTCTCTTATCATAACAGGTGCTATTTCATGGATCATTGTCACACGCAGACAGGAGGGAGATTTTCCCACAGCTGGATAGCTGGTTATTTGTGGAAGAGAAATTCAAATGAAATGTCTCTCTTTAAAACATAGAAGATCTATCTACAGTTCTCACAGTTTTCACAATTACTAGAGCCCTGGAGGTCCCCAGTGGCAGTAAACATCATGCAGATATGTATACAAAAAAACCCAAAAAAACAACAACAACAAAAAAACACACAACCAAGAAGAGCAAAACACAAACCCAAAGCATTCAAAATCATTCCATTTCACTTCCCCTAATTACTAATACGTGATCAAGCTGACTTATTCTGATTTTACCAGATTTTAATAAAGATTGCATTTGTGTATTTTTAGATTTTTTTTTACCAAACAGAAATAATTCTGAAATTGAATAGTATTCACTCTCCTCTCCAAAATCACTGAATAAGCTACCAAAAGACTCTAAAATCAACAATAGAAACCATACAATACTGTTAATTATCAAATTCATCATGTAGCAGGCATACCATATAAACTTTTCTGAAAATAAGTGTTCTACTCTTCTGTATGTAAACATAATAATGCCTTCTAAATAAGTAAACAAAAAAAAATAGAGAACACTACTTATGCTAGACTGCAATGTCTCAGACCTTACAGATATACATGTATACACATTGCAGCTTGTTCTTTGTTATAGTATGAAAGCTTCTCATTTCCTAGAACCTGATTGATAACATCATCCAGTTCTACCAAGGAGTATCCCTACCACAGTGCTTTGGAACCATAGTAAGAAGTTACTGTTCATGCTTCAGTCTCTTGAATCTCTAGGAAACACCCATTAGGCAAGCTGTGCGTAGGCCTGTCAGTTCAACTGTTCAGTCAACTAGGATAACACTCTCATGATGAAACCACTGAGCCATCAAAATTATTTTTACATTTAGTTTAATTGTCTGACTAGCCTCAGATGTCCATGAGCAAACAAAAATGACTGAGTACAGATGGCTGAAGTAACTCTAGTTCAGCCACGACCATGCAGGCCCACACTACATTTAATACAATGTGAAACAGAAAAGGAGTCCAGAGTCTCATCTGAAGCACATAAATCTAGGACAGCATTGCTAACAATGACTGTTAGTAGATGAAAGTCAAGTGGAGCCATAAGAAATGAGTTAAATGACAGTCCTTAAAAAAGGGCTACGCTCTATTTTTACATTATCCATGTAAAGATATGAAATGTTTGGCTGTGGTTTCCAATAAAATTGCAATTAGTCAGGTCGTCCTTTTACTGATTTTTGCACTTAGTTTACTTCTGAATCCTTTCATTCCCATGACAGGAACAAGAGACAAGGGAAAATCTCCTTTTGCAAAAAAAAACAACCATAAAAATAAAAAAGATTGCGTACTCTTCACAAGTAAAATTGGTCCCCATCCACAACTGCTGGAAATGTAATCTTAATGAAACAATCTTAACTGTTTTATCATCATGTTTTCTACTTCTTTTCCACATTAGTTAACGTAAAACCCAGCCGTGCTTTGAGACAGGAGAAAAATCTTGCAAATGCTCTGGAAGACACTGCTAATATAGCCTAAAAAGGAGAAAAAAATCTTGGAAAAAATTTGGAAACACTGTTTGACATATATTCTTCATGAGAAATGAAAAGAGGGCAGGACAACAATCATTTCAAAATGGTCTCAACAAGTTCTGGAAGCTTTATATTTGTTTGGAAGCCAGAAAAATAAACCAGCTGTTCATTTTTTCTTCCTTCACTAATTTGAGGAAGAGAATGGATTTCCTCCCAGGAATACTCCATATGCAATTAGAGGCACTAACAGCGACATAAAGTAGGCATAAAAATTGAGTTTGAATGTAAGCTATCACTTCTCCCACAGTTTGTTTGTTTGCTTTTAGAAGAAAATGGAAATCTGTCGTATTTTCTGATCAAACCCAGCCCTATGCAATTGAAAAAGGAATAGCATTTTTATGAAAAATCAGGTTAAGTGGCAAGAATCCAGTCAAACGAGAATTCCCATTTTATACCATTGCACTGGGCATGCAACTGTTCAAGCCTATTATTACAATGATTTATTATTAATTATGGAGATGATAAAAAGTGGGTAGAAAACAGTAGAACAAGGGGGAAAATAGCTATTCTTTGTTTACAAGAGAGTTATCCTGATAGAATAATGTAATGAAAACTCATAGTCAGGGATAATTTTGAAGAGCTCAGCCCATAATTTGCAAATAGCAGGATGATTTACAGTTTAGAGCTGGTTTTCTAGACTGAAGTTTGCTCAAAGTATGCCACGAAGTGACTATGCAATGCAAAAGAGCCATTAACATTTGTTTTGTATTTCTTCTGTAAATACACCTGAAAGACTGATGTACTCCCATTACAAAAAGAAACAAAAAAAGAAAACATGGGGCTTGCAAATAAACGTTTTAAATTAAGACAGACATTCTCACAGTAATACACGGTAAACTAGGAAATAAATATATTCTCACTTCACAAATAACTTTATTTCATCTCTGTGTCTATAAAGACAGGCTCTATTTTCACAGATTGTCAACACTACTTAAAAGTCATCATTTAATTGCCACTATATATCTTGAAAAAAGAAAAATAAATGAGGTTATAGTTGCAAACATCTAATAATCTCTCATTTTCACCTAAACTGAAAACTGCATTTTACTAAATTTAAACCTTTTCCCTCTCAGTTTTCACTGCTGCTTGAGCTGTTAAGATATTTGCTTTTCTAATAGCCACATGATTACAGCGGATAGATATTCCTTCCCATCTATTAATCTATATTTAAATATGCAAAAATAATGGCAGGAACCTGACAAGGAAAGGAGATTAAGATTTAAGGCTAATAATCAGATATAGCTTTTATTTCAAGCTTTATACTGATTAAAGGAAATGTCTGAAAAGTACATTATCTTTTGTTTTCCATAAGAATTGGCCAACAGTGACAGTGGGACAGCATAGCTTTTATTGCATTTGAGAAAACTAACTGCCAAATTCTTTTTGATGTTTTAAAAATTTACTTGAGGATAGTCTGTTTCTTTGCATAAAAGAATAGAAGATAACATGTTCTCAGTAGAAACTGTTTTCATAGAATCATAGAA
>WBMW01000043.1:0-10104 GCA_013396635.1 Penelope pileata
TCCCGCCGCCCGACCCGGCCCTCCCCGCGCCCGCTCACGCGCAGCGGCGCCGCCATCCTCTTCAGCCCGACGCGCGTAGCCGTACTTCCTGTAACGTCACTTCCTGCAGCCAGGCGCGCTGATTGACCGATAGCAGCGCCCTCCAGCCCATAGGAGCGGGACTCGGGAAAGCAGCCGGAAGGGAAAGGTGGGCAGCGTCGGCGCTCGAGCGGACACAGCGCGGCGCCGCCCGCCCGGGGGTAAAGGAGCACCGGAACCGTCCCCATCCCACACCCCCACCGCTGCCTCCGCGGGGCCCTTCCACGTGCGTCTGCCCAGAGCTGAACGCGGC
The DNA here is from genome assembly GCA_013396635.1 of Penelope pileata. Taxonomy (NCBI): domain Eukaryota; kingdom Metazoa; phylum Chordata; class Aves; order Galliformes; family Cracidae; genus Penelope; species Penelope pileata. The sequence goes on from WBMW01000043.1 coordinate 332, forward strand.
ACCCACGGAGCCACAGCTGCGCATAGCCCACCTTTATTAGGAACTTATCTGCGAGATACAAATCAAAAAATTCCAAAGAAAAGTTGTGTGAAAGTGTTATGTACAGATACGTGACACAGCAGAGCACACCGCTCAGCAGCACCTCCCCCAAACAGCAGCACCGGCTGACAAACAGCTCTGCCGGCACCGGGACTGCCCACGGCCGAGCACCCAGACAGCACCCTATCGAATTCAGCTCTCCACAGCTTTTGGGGCCCTGGCAGAAAGGAGCAGACTTAGCCCACAGCAGAGCCCCCCCCATTGCTCCAGCACACACTTCCAGCAGGTTCAGTCTGACCGTGCTGCTGGAGCAGGAGACTGTACTGCTGCCCTGGTGTGAAGGGGAGCAGGCCCCCCAGGCAGCACAGCAGCGGCCACCAAGGGCTCCCTGAGAGTCCCACGAGTCCAAAGGAGAACATCAGTTTCCAAGGCAAACTGCAACCGGATCCAGGGGGATGGCACCAGTGCCAGGGTACCGCAAAGCCTGAAGGGCACTACCACATCTCCTCAACGGCAGCACCCGCCTCTGCCCCAATTAAAGTCTTACCGAAGGGACTCACACATATCTATCACCCTAAGTTCACCATAAAGCAGAGCAGGGCAGCTTGTAGATAACACTCCCCTATGGACCAGGAACACGAGGAGAAAGGCCAGTCACCTTTCAACCTTAACCACCCTCTGCAGAAGAGAGCACAGAGCTGTCACAGGAACAGCCAGGAATGTCAAGCACAGCTTTCCTCTACAGCTCCCCAGAACTGGCTGGAGCTGGTCCCTGCTCTAGTCTCTCAGATTCCCCACAGTTCAACTCCTGGAGCAACAGACTGGGAAAGCAGCAGCATTTGGTTTAAGTACAGCAGAAAGAGAGCTCAAAAAGAAGTGTTCATTTGAGGTTAATATAGGAAACTGATTTCAGGGGGGAGTGTTTCAGAGAGAAGAAGCTGTCAAAGCTCCTGCCCTTCTCATGGGAGTTAAAGCCCATCAGTCTTATGTTTTCTTTTTTAGCTCCTCAAATCTCCGAGAAAGATCATCAAAGTCAATGTCTTCAGAGGCAGAAGAACTGGCGCCAGCAGATGCTGTTGGCAGTGTATCCGGCACAGAAGGTAATTCAGGCAACACAAAATTATCAATGGTATTAGGAGGTCCAGCTCTTGGTTTTGGAGAAACTTCAGACTTGGGTCCAGGCTCTATTTAGAATAAGGAAAATATCATTTCACCCCACTCGCGATTATCACACTCATCAGGCGCACAAAACAGCGCTCTATCAAAGAGGCAGTACCAATGACTAGTTGTCAGACAGCTCCAATTGCACTTAAGACTCGATGGGGAAAAGGTTTATATGGCTGCAAAGAGCCACAGCCATGGCATACACAGACTGGTGACCCCAACCTACAGATGCACTAGATTGCAGAGGTTTCCCCTCTACTGCCCCCAAGAAAGCTGCAGGGCAGCACACCTGTACCAGCTGGACTACACCATGGGGATTCTAAGTCCCAATTTTCTCCATTCAAACACCTCCTAAAGAGACCCATAGGTATCATATGCTCCTGCCACCCAGATGTCAAACAGGCACACCAGTTCCAGTGCAACCACAGCCCTCATATCCATCACACGCAATCATCGCTTCCCAAAGGACTTCACTAGATTGTCAGAAATCCTAGCTAGAGATTACTTATTGAAGGTTCTATTTACATCAAAACCCTCTCTGACCTTATCAAATGCTAGAGGTAACAGGTACTTTCAAAACAGAGAAGTGCACTGTGCAAGGCTGGAGAAATTATGATCCAATTACAGTGCATGAAGCATATCATAAGCATGTAGGTAGACGGACAGAGAGAAAACAACTCTCTCTGCTAGCTATGTTCCACTGCATTAATACAAATTTATCTACTTCTTAGTGCCTACTTCTTTCTGTTCCTGCAGAATAATATTACTTATGTTGTATAAAAATATTATCATTTAAATCTGCTGCTTTCTCACTTCATTCTGTAAACTCCTGCACTTGGTCTGACAAAGTAGCTTAAGCTGGAAACCTTGTACTGATTCCGAAGTCAAAACACTAGTTCTTAATTTTCCAGATCCTCCCTGTTTGAAATGATACTCTTCACTTCCACCAGGACCCTCTCCAAACTCAAACCCTGCTCTCAGGATACGTCAAGTTGCACACATTGTTCCATATATGGAATGCTGACTTGCAGGGACACTAGGATCCCCGGCGAAACACAGCTCTGAACCACTGTAGGTTTTCCACACCTCTTGGCGTACTCACCAGCCACTGGGGCAGAAGAAGCATCCTTGTCAGCGTTAGGCTCATCGATCTGAAATAGGCTCTCCGTTACTATAGCCCTCTCTCTCAGCAGGCACAGAATCCCACAGCTGTGCAGGCACAGCTTGTGGGCAACAGCAGCCACATTCATGCACAGCAATGCACATGACATTTCCCCAAGAAAACAACCCTTGTTCCCAGCACACTCAGAAGAACCCGACTCTTCCCAAGAAAAGGAGGCAGTGCTTTTGTTTCCCGCTCCCTGTCAATCAAAGCAGCTTTACTAGCTACATTTTATAGAGCATATCCAATAGCAGATCTAAAAATATTTGTCAAGGACAGAAGTGGGAGAAGACTGTTCACTTCATCCACGGAAGCACAACAACCGCTTCCTTCCACAAGCAATAGGTAAGTCTTTGTGCCCAGCAGAAAGGTATGAAATAAATGCATCTTGGGTCTTGGACTGATTGGGACAAAGGCCCAAAGCATGCCCAGTTTTGGTGGGAGAACTCCGCCTTTCTGGTGGGCTGCAGTAGGTGCCATGTATTTCTAGCTAGCTAACAGCTGCTGTACCTCTGCCTGCTTCTCCTGGGCTCAAAGGCTTCTGTGCAGCTACTATGCACAGATTCTGGGCTATGCTCATCACTATTCAAGACACTGCAGAGACAAGCACATCACCAACAGTAAAATGATCGTGAACTTTGGGCAACAAAAGTAAAAGCATGAAAAGAAAACTTGAGACTCCCCTTTCTTGTTCCCAAGGACTGAGAAAAGTTGGGAAAGGAAGAGTGCTTAAGCATTAATCAGCTGGGTAAGGCAAAACATTCATCCAGGCTAGCTAAAAATTAGTTCAAAAGCCATAATTGAAGAGATTGAATGTGATAAACCCTTCACATTACAAAAAACGGGATTGGAATTTGTGGACTCTGCTTGTCAGCTGCTTATCATTTTAATAATGTAGTAAAAATAGATTTTGGCTTTCCTCTCCGCAACCAAAACACAGATGAGAGCAACTTGTGAGAAGTTCTTCATTTACCACCTGCACTCAGCTATTCGAGACACCCAAAAGCAATGCCAAGCACCACCCCAAAAGCTCCAAAGGCCAACAACAACGTGCTTAATGAACACTTGTCTTTTCTGTGGTTACCACTGCCCTCTTCCCCCCGAGTTTCCCCCTGCTGCCTACAGTAGTGATTCAGCTCAGGCACTTACAGATTCGTATGTTGGTGGGTTTGCTGGAATTGGTGGTGGATGAATGTTAGTAAAGGGCTGGTAGGTCCCCACTGGCAGGCCATTGAAGTTCTCCTGTGCATAGAGAAATTAAACAGTCACACACCAGCCAGTCCACCTGCAAGAACCTCCATGGGACACAATACACCTGCAGCTGCTATGAGAGTCAGAGAAACCAGCAGTCGAAGATAAATGCAGACAAGCATCCCACCTGAGAATTTTTTCCCAGTGCGCACAAACCATATCAAGTATTAATCAAAGTCACCTGAAGCCAGCTAACAGGACTGCTAGTTACTCTAAAGGACCAGCACAACTAAACCGTTCATCTCTCACAGCATTAGAAGTACCAGGCCAAAAGCATAACACTTTGCATCAAGCACGCTGAGCCATTTTCCCTGAGCGCAGCATCACAAAACAAGGAGGAGGTCTACCTGGCTCACTCAAGGCTTTGTTCTACCCTTACTTGTAAAGCAACAGTACCTCAAAGACCTAGACTTGGAGCAAAGTCCTCAGAATATTTATGCCTGGGCCTTCAGGCAGCTGAAGGTACCTGGCCCAAGTTTCCCATGCAAAACACCAAACTCACCTCATTTCCTTGACTGAACATTGGCATACTACCAGCCTACCAACTTTAAAACACTACTCCAACCCTGACCAAAAGCCTAACAGTCAGAAGACTGCCTCAGGAGTTAAGTCTGGACTCCTCTCTTCCCTGAAGACAAAGAGGGCTGGCTGGAGGGAGAACAGTTGTAGGAACCTCCACAGTCAAGAAGCAACAAGAAGCTTCAGCTGCACTGTCAACAATTTCCATCCCATGCAGTCTCAAAGCAACAAAATAGCCTTCTGACACATCAAGCTGTCAGGTACAGATGCTTTCCGATCTGCAGGCATAGGGCTAAGCTTCACAGTCAAAGTTCGACACAGAAAAAGGGCACGCTCAAACCAAAGGCACTTACCGGTCCCTTTGGAGGTGGATAGGAGAAGGGTGGATTTGGTGATGGCATGGGCATAGGCATCGGCACTGGCACAGGCACTAATCCATCAAGACCAACCAGAGGGGCTGTAAATCCACCACCTCCTCCCCCTCCATGGCCACCTTTCTTCACATCATCTGTGAATCCCACATCGATCAGATCTGCCTCAACACCCACAGGGGCTTCAGCCTGGGGAGAGAAGAACAAACTTTTTTGATCATAACCCTCTGAACAGTGTTAGATGCAGTTTGTCACTGGAGAAGATGGAACAGAAGGACAGAACAGATGGCAACTATTAGCGGGAGTCAGGAAGAAGACCAGACTATAGCGTGACTAACTACAGCCATATGCTGTAGGACTGTGGGAAGCAGAAGCGATCCTGCTATGCTAGGGCTGTCTAGAAGACATCAAAGTGAAATTACCATCAATGCTGGTGCAATGCCACAGCTTTGTGCTCTGAATGCCCTGGAGCACTAATGGGAAATTTCAGTCACTACAACACAGAAGGGAATTATAGACTTGCATGTGCCTCACTCACCATCACCACCGAGTCAGGTTCATAGGGCACGTTGTAGTTCTTGGCAATCTCAATGAGATATCTCTCCACCAGAATCTTGGGTGGTGCCTCCACACTCAGCTTGTGCATCAGCTGAAACACAAGGGTGCAGAGACGCTCATCAGGAACGGGGCAGCACAGCACAGGGTTACCTGCTGTGGGGAGCACAGCACAATCTTGAGGAGCCCTTTCCACCCAGCACAGCACTGCCAAATACAAGGGAGGCTGCTGGCAGCCACAAGGCAGGGCTCCACGTGCTCTGCTCCTATTCATCCACAGGCAGCACAGCCTGGCCCCACCTGCCAGGCATCTCAGCACCATTTTCCTGTGCTTAAAGGCAGGCCAGTCCCCAGCAGATAGCTGTCCCGCTCCATTCTGCAGTCAGCCACAGGCATCAGCCGCTGGCTGTGGGAACAAGGGGCAGAAAGCCACAGCAGACATCTGTTCTGCCAGCTCAGCCGGCCGCAGCTGCTCTACCAGTTCATTACCCTGTCATTGACTGTTCCAATCTGGTTCGTCCGGCACAGCTTCCCATACTCTTTGCTGTATTTGGCACACAGTTGGTCAGCAACCTGCAGCAGAAGAGAAACTCTGGGAACACGCACACCTATGCTTACCCCCACCACACATCCCACATCATCTGCAGTCCCCATACTCCTCCTCAACTCCATTTGTCCTAACGTCTGCCACCAAGTATACCCAGCTGAGCAGCTTCAGCCATCCCTGAGGCTTCAGGGTTCCTTGTACAAGTGAAACCTGGAGCGGCACCTCTATCTGCAGAGCCCATAAAAACATTTTGTCTCAATGACAGTCCCAGGCTAAATCTTCCACCAAGTTTCTAGCAGTGCTATCCCCACCCTTCATGTCGTAACAGCCCTCAGACAACCCTACTCACAATCTTCAACTCAGCCACTTCTGACTGGAGTCGTGGTGCAGCCCAAATCAGTGTAGACACTGCTTCTGCCAGGCCAGAATCCAGCTCCCTAAGGATAACAGAAGAAAATCCTGTCTCCACACTGCATACCTAGTCTTTGCAGTCCTCAACTTGCTTAGCCCAGAAGTCCCCATCCTTCACGTTGGGCTCCAGAGTCTTCCCTGTCTGGGGAAGAAAAGTTCTCTGGAGGCCCCAGGACACTGAGACAGACATAGGTGCCCTTCCATATCCCAGGCCTGATCCCAGCAGTACCCCTCCCGGAGCCCAAGGGGCCTGGACCCTGTCCCACATTGTACCCTCTAGGCCAGCGCTTACTTCATGGACTGAATCAAGCCAAAGCGGGCTAGCAGCAGATCGCAGTACAGCTCCAGGATCTCCATGGCCTCCACAAGGTAATCTTCACGGATGATGTGCTCCACACGGATCCTGGCACGCTCATCTTTTCCAGCTGCCAGATAATCTGCAATCTCCTTCCTTGCCTTCTGGGCCAACTCAGCTACAGCACATATCCCCAAGGCCAGTCACTGTGTTGGCAGCAGCTACTGCCTCCATACCCTCCCACTGCCCCCACCACACACCCATCACCAGCTTTGCTCCCCACTGAGTCTCTGCAGCGCAAGATGCTCAGCCACAGCTTAGTGGTGCCCCTGTGTCCTACCACACTAACTAACATGAGGAAGGGCAGTGGCCTTTTAGCTGCTAGAAACACTCTTACACCTTCAATTCCCTTCTACAGTCAATCAGAACCATGGTGGTAAACCTTATCCACATCTGATCAGGGCAGAACAGTCCAGGTGGAGTGAGCCACCCGCAGTGGTGTAGGCACAGCAGGCCCAAGAAACAACATGCAGGACAAACTGGGATGTCCCTCCACACACAGCAGCGACCTCACACACCTTGTCCATCGCACTCTGGCATTTGCCAGATAGCTGGATGGAGGCTGCACTAGGGCCAGCCTGCTCCTTGGGGGATACACACACCCAGGAAGAATGCCAGCCTTGGGCCCAGCAAGGAAGAGCAAAAGACTACTCCATACTTGGCCTGCAAAACTCCGTGACCCCAAGAAAAGAAAAATACATCTTCTCCTGAAGTCCCTGCACCCCAGAAGTATCCAGCATCACACCTACCCCCTCAAATACTCACTCTTCTTTTTCTCCAGCAGTTTGAGGCGATTGATGACAAGGCGCAGGTTGACGCGCAGACGCTCAGCTTTGAACCCAGAGCCCAACATGATGAACAGTTTCTATGGGAGAAGGAAAGAAGATCATTTGCACCACTAACCAAGACACCAGTCACTGCTTAACTCAGAAGAAAATTAAATTCAACAAAGGCAAATGCTGAGTTTGGGATGACCTGGGATGGAGTAATGCTGGACATGGGTACAGACTAGGAGAAAAGTGGCTGGAGAGCATCCCTACAGACAGGGATCTGAGGGTGCTGGTCAGCAGCAGGCTCAGCAAGTCAGCCCCGTGTCTTCAAAGGCAAGAGGGCACACCGCATTTCAGAGTGCACTAAACACATTATTGCCAGCTGGTCAAAAGAGGTGATTCTCCCACTATAGCAATGGTGCAACCTCACCTTGAATACTGTGTGCAGTTCTGGTCTCCACAACATAAATGCGATGTTAAGGTACTTGAAAGCATTCAGAGGAGGGCAACAAAGCTAGTAAAAGAGCTGGAAGGTGTGTTCTATATGAGGAGAGGCTGAGGGCACCTGGGCTGTCCAGTCTGGAGAAAAGGAGGACAAGAGGCGACCTCATTGCTCTCTTCAACTTCCTGAAGAAGGAAGCACAGAGAGAGGCCCCGGTCTCTGCTCCCTGGCACCTATGACAAGACAAGGGAACAGCACAAAACTGCTCCAGGGCAGGCTCAGATGGGACATTAGGAAAAAACATCTCGACTGAGGGTGGTCTAACACAGGAACAGGCATCCTGGAGAGGTGGCAGATGCCCCAGGCCTGTCAGTGTTCAAGAGGGGTTTGGATCATGCCATCAGTAATATGCTTTAACTTCTTGTTAGCCCTAAAGTGGTCAGGCACCAGGAACAGATGCTCTTTGTCGGTCTACTCCAACGGAACTACCCTGTTATAGTTCTCCAAGTGAACACGTACAAGCCTCAATCTGGTTATTTACAAGTGACTGGATCTCCAGCACCTGCCATTCCCTTTCCCACCTTACAACATCGCGCCTAACCAAGGCCAACAGCAAATAGAAACTTCCTGGATACTCCCATTCCAACAGACTGAATCCTGACCCCAGATAGACACACAAAATGACGGAGAACTGAGACTGCTCCTGAACAGGTACAAGGTTTGAAAACACACCCTAAAACAAGAGGCTGCAGCCTCAAGTCAGGACTGCTGACACTGGCCCCGGTGAGAACACCAGAGCACCGCACAGGTTGGGGATGTCAGACAAGCATTCGTCAGCAACAGCCTGGAAAGGACAACATGAGCTCAGCCCAGCAAGCTGAGCCACACAGTATTTTGAGGTTTCCAGCTCTAGATTTCTTTGAAGCCCAAATGAAAAATCCCAAAGATTTCACACGCTGCCAATTGTAACAAATAATGCACAGAATAACCCTGGTAACCACATGAACTCAGCGTGAGCCGCTGACAGCCCCACCAGCAGCAGGATGTGCCGTGCTCCCCACACTCTGCCTGCTGCCCCAGCACCTGCCCTGCCCTCCCAACAGGCAGCCAGCTAGCAGGTCCTACAGAAAGCCAACTCCAAGATGCTTCATTATAGTATTCTGTGACAACACAAAACATTTACCAAAAGAATCTTCCCTAAGGGCTGCACATCGCAAAGCTGGGCTGTACCAGAGGGACGCACCCAGGCAACAATGACGCTCAGTGCACGCGGGGGTCTATGCAGTTTGCTTCTGCTCAGAGCACACGGTTTGTGTGGCTGATCTGCTCAAACGCCAGCAGTGCTCAGAGCCAGCTCAGCTCAGCAGAACACGTAAAACCGTGTCACGTTTGTCTGATGCCACGGGGAGCTCTGCCCTTCCATAATCCGAGGGTACTGCTACACCGTTAAGTATTTTCACAGACCCAGAGAAAAGCATGGGCACAGGCTACGCCGTCTGCACACAACTTCGTGCCCCTCAGGAGCCCGTTCGGGGGGCACCGCCCCGCCCCGAGAGTCCCCCCCCACCCCTATAAGCAGCGGCCGCCGCCGCGCCCCCACCGGACGGGCGCACCCCCCTCGGGCGGGGCTCACCGCGCATCCCCGGAGCAGCCGCTGCCCGAGACCCGGCGCGGAGCAGCGCGATACGGGCCCGGCGGCACCAGGAAGAGAGGACGGCTCTCTCCCCAGCCCCCATGCGGCAGCGCTGAGGAAACGCCGTCAGCGCGAGCAGGAGCAGGCTCCAGTCCGACACAGCGCAGGCGACGGGAGCTCAGGAAAGCGCCTAACGGCCACCACGCGGACCCCACCACTCCGCCACCAAACTCACCCAGAACCACCGCTCCCACCTTTACTCAGCCGCGGTCACCTAAAATGGCGGCGCGGCCGCAGTACTGCGCGGAGGGATCCCATCCGCAGGCACTCCCCCGCTGCCCGCTCCCACCTGGACACGCCCGCGCCGCGCGGAGGCCACGAAGCGGATCCGCGCGAACCGTCCGCCCCGTGGCGGGAGGCGCCCGGGAACGCGGCCATGGCGGCAGCGCGTGCGGAAGAGCAGCGCGGAGGGACTACGTTACTCGGCGGAGGGACTCTAGTCGCGCAGCTGTGATGACGTCGCGGCCACCCCGGCACGCTCCCGCCGGTCCCCG
>WBMW01000043.1:10361-30484 GCA_013396635.1 Penelope pileata
CGGGTCACGCCGCTCTCCGTCCGCGTCGCGAGGTGGGGGCCGCGCCCCTCCGCGGGGAGCGGGGGCCGTCGGCCCTCAGCCGCAGCCGTCCGTGCCGAGCGCGTCCGTCCTGGCTTCTGTACGTGCTGAGGGGACCGCCGGGATCCGTTCTGACCTCTGTCAGCCCGAGCGGTGAGGGCTGTCCCCTTGTGATGTTGGGGGGTCGCCGCGTCCCCAGCCGCGAGGGTCGGGGTCGCCGTGTCCCCGCCGGCCCGGGCCTGGCAGTGGCAGCACAGCCGCGCTGCTCCCCGTGCCCCCGCCCCGAGTGCTCCGGCCCTGAGGCCGTTCTGCTCGCAGCACGTTCGCCGGGGCCGGGGCCTGCCCTGTGCCAGCCCTCGGCGGCTGCCCCGTGCGCGGGGCTCGGGCTGCGGGGTGCGGGGCTGCCCGGTTCCCAGCGCGGCCCTCGCTGCCTCCGCCGCCTTCCCCCGGTCGGTTTGGCGTTGCGTTGCCGGGCTGGTGCCTCACTGCCACGGGAGCAGATGGGAGGGGAGGGGTGCGTGGAGTCTGGGCAGTCTGGAATTGGGGCCTTTGGGCTTGTTGCGTGCTGGGTGTGGGACTGCCTGTAAGTCTGTGTTGAGTGGGGCTGCTGGTGCAGGTGGCCTGTGGGTCGAGCTGGATGCTGGCCCCGAGGTTGGTTGTGATAATGGATTCAGCCCCGTAAGCGAGGCCGGGCGGTGACCCGAGGCGCTTGGCAGAGGCCAGGCAGTGCCCTATGTGACAGGCTCTTCTCTTCTCAGGTGAGCCCTCTGCTGAGGGAACGAACACTGTGCTCCCAGGTCAGGGAAACATGTCCCGTCGGAAACAGACCACTCCTAACAAAGTTCACTGTGAGTATTATGTGACACAGATGGTGGGGTCCCTGCCCCAGAGCGATAGGTGCGGAGTGAGGAGGGGTGGTGGGGAGTGAGGAGAAGGTACAGTTTGTGGGGAAAGGCTGCTGGCATTTTGTGCTACGGCCTGTAAGAAGAGGAACGAAGCTCTGTGCTCAGGGAGCAGGCCGTGTCCTGGCAAGGCAGGACAGGGAGAGGCTTGAACAAACAGCTGGCACTGCGAAGGCAGGTGTGTATGCACAGGGCCTGTAGCTCTGCTTTGCGTTCACACTGCCGCAAGTGCAAGTCATTATACCAGGAAACACAGCTTCAGGGCTCTGGCCTGACTTGGGTGGCAAGGGAAGTGCTAGGTGAGGTCTGAGCGTGCAGCTGGAAGTCCGCACATCCCGGCTTCTGGTCCGTGCTCTACCACAGGCTCAGCAGACTGGCTTGGATGTGTCACTTAAGCTCAGCGTACCTCAGGTTCCCACCAGATAATGTGAATAAAGCCTTTTCCTTGCAGGGAATGGGCAATGGCAGAGTCAGTTAATGGACAGATGAATGCTGTTTGTCAACCATAGCTGAGCTGAGAGGACAGGTCTCTTTCTCCAGCACTGTCAAGACCCTGGCATTTGTTGGATAGCAGAAGGACTGAAGGTGCTGTACACCAGCACTTCTTGTGGGCAGGCCACGGTGAGGTATTAGCAGAGCTGGGAGACAGCTGTACGCATGTTCAGCTGCAAGGGAGAAGCTACACATACACAGTTTGTCTGGCTGACTACCAAGGAGAGTTGGGGTCTGGAGCTATGCCCTTGTATGTACCCAGCTTTGCAGCTGGAAACATGTTTGGAATCTGGGCTTGAATGAAGAAAACGAACTTTTGTAGACATGTGAAAGCAAGGCTGATGAGATGAGAGGGCCTAAATAATCTGAACTTTGCTAACTGCCGGAACTATGGGACAGGGCTGAATGCTGCAGCCCTAGCAACTACTTCACTTTGCTGTTGCTGCTGGCTTGCTTGTCTCTGTGTTTCCCTGTGCTGCCTTTTTGTATGGATACAGCAACAGAAATCTTTGCATGCTGTTCTCTGTGTTAGAAGAAAATATATCCTAACACTTTGCACACTCTGTGCTGGGGAGAGTTACCTCTGTCTGGGATGTGAAAGCCCCATAGGCTGCAAGAGCCAGACATGGGAGAGCTGGCAGCGCTTTCCTTGGTGGCCAGCATAAGAGGACTGGGGGTGACTTCTGGCAGCTGTGCTGACTCCTGCTCCCCCGTTGCTGCTTCTGTGTGTCTTTGATGTGTCTGCTTGGAGTTGTCTTTATTAGAGAAATCTGATGCATCCTGTGTTTTCTCCTGCAGTGCCAGTAACACATCTTCTGTGCACACGCATTTGCTTTTGAGAGCATCCAGATGCTGCTGCTGCTGTTTAAATTAGGTTTATATAAACCATGCACTTACTCCTGGTGTAGAGTCATGGTCTCTCATCTACAGACACCAAGGAGCACAGCAGCTTTCAAGGCGTAGGTAGAATTTTCGTGGTGTTTAGCTGGGCTGTTTTCTCTTCTGCACTCTGCTGCATAACGGTTGTGTTCTTCAGAGGCTTGTAATGTTCTGCAGAAACTGGTAGTGTTATAGACAGGACTGTACATGCTATGGAGTTCGGTTGTCGCATATTTCCACATCGAATGTTGTTTTGTTTTGATTTTTTTTTTTTTAATCTGCAAAACAAGCGATTGTATCACCAGTTTTGGTCTTGAGGACAAACCTGCTGCCAGTGGGCGTGAGGCTAAGGCATGGCACCTGGTATGCCATGGAGAGAGGCAGTCTGGGACCTGTTCACCACCTTTACATGCAATACTTTAGCTGCGGATGAGCTATTCAATAGGGGTCATCAGGAGAAGCAAGTAAGATCAGAAGAAAATAAGGGGACCAAAAGATACATGAAAAATTGCAATGGTGATGTCTCCTCTTTGGGATGGAAATCTTGTTTGTCTTATGATGAACACCACCAAATCGTTGGGACTTCTCTGTCTACCTAGCCTGCTGCGTATCTGGAGGGCCCAGAAATGCCATGCAGTGCACTGGTGAATGACGAGGAAAATCGGAGAGAGCATCATCTCCAAGATCTGGGTGAGCCAGCAGAATGAGGAATCAGGCTGAGACATAGCAGGCACGTTACTGAAACTTCTTGGGACTGAAATGGTTGGGAGGAGAGAAATAAATGGGACAGCAGGTATGCACCTTTTTATGCAGTTGTCTCCAATTGGGATCAGATTTAGCAGGCTCTGGGGCTTGGGAAGTGCTTTTTGGATTCATGCAAATGTCACTGAATATCTAACTGGACAATTCGTGAGAGGAGGGTACTTACTTCTTCCTTGCCTGGCTGCTCCATGTTATCTTCCTTCTCAGATTCACCTGTGCAAGCAACAGCTGCAGTCTCCTGTCCCTGGCTTGCTCAGTGCCACCTCTTTCCAGGGTTCTTTTCCAGGCTTCGCATGGCCCTTGTTTAACCTTGCTCTCACCACAGCAGGTGCTGTCCCCACTTAGCACAGAAGCACTTCGGCATGCAGAGTTCAAGTCAAACCATTTTAAACAGAAGTTGATGTGTAAGGAAACTCAAAATACTACAGAAACAATGATAAAAATTACTGCCATCATAAACACGTCATTGTGCATGGTTGCCAGTCCATCTACAGTTTTTGTTGTAGTCATTTCCATTTGGCAGGGCTGCAGCACATAATTGGCTCTTAATAATTTAATTCTGTGCTGCCGCGTAGTGCATGAAAAACATTTTCACCTGACAATATGGTAAGAAATAAAATTGTAATACTGGAATATACTTACTGCATTGCCCATTCCTCGCTGAATTGAAAAATGCAATGCAGTTATATTGTTCCTGTGAAGTACCTTCATTCATTCATTTTGGTCTTTATTTTCTTCCAGACACTAAAGTCTGAAAGCATAAAATCTCTCCAAGCAATTAATCTCCTGATCTTGCCTTCAGGCCCATCCATTGCTGCGCTGTCACACATCAGTCACAGGTTACTCCCCTGTTCTTGAACTTGCCAAGAATTCTGCTGCGGGTATTGGTGTATGTTTTGTTTTCTTTTCCTGCTGTTCCATGAGCTGCTTTTCTTTCTGTGGCTTCTGCCCTTTGCAGGTGGTGCTTATTCTAGAGCTCTTGAGAACAGCGTTTGTGAGTCAAATTAATAGCCACTTCCTAGCTCTGTTCTGCGTGGTCCCAATGTCCCATTAATCCTCTGTCTCCTTCCTTCTGCCTCTGATGCATGCACACACGCTGTGCTCTTCGGTGATTCTTGAATTCTGCTGTCTATAATATTCCCAATTTGAAAAGAAACTATCTTGCCAGAAATAGCACCCAGCATTCAAAACTGCGCAGAAATTGTTACTTGCATCAAAATCCTTGGTTCTTAAAAGGCTCCGTGGGCTGCGGTTATTAACTCTTTTAATTGTTTTTCATTTCAGTAACTGCTACAGCAGTATGGACAAGCCAGAATAGCAATGGGGCAGGTGGCTTAGATCCACAGTGGTGGACAGACTTGCAGATTTCAGGTCCAGGAAAGGAACACAGAGAAGACCTACATGAACAGGGACTTTAAATTGATGTATGAGGAGGGAGTAAAGCGGCTCACCCCTGAGAGACTGTCCTGTTTAGGAAGGAAAGGAGGGGAATGATGCAGTTTCTTTTGTTTTTTGCTTTGTGGATTTTGGAGTGAGGTTGTTTGTCTGTGTGTTTGTTTTCCAGAACACCTGAGAGTTATCCTGCATTCATACAGTTCAAGAAGGGAAGGGCTCAGGAAAAAAATGATTTCTGGCTGCCAAGTTGGTACACCACCAGATCCTAGCAGGCATAACTGCCCCTGTTGCGCAGTATCGCAGGGCTGGCCCCTACCTGCACAGCTGCTCTCCTGTCGTCCCACTCACAAGATTATGGAGAGGAGAACTGGAATGCAAAGCAGAGGCAGTTGTATGACTTTTCACTGCTCTACATCTCTAGCTGTTTGTACAACAAATACAGTGCCTTGTTTCAGTGTTGTGGTCAGCTTACAGTCCTTTCTGTATTTAATAAAGAAACTTCTGGAGAAGAGTCTTTGAATTCAATGTTCAGCATAATGTCCTTTACTGACGGTGGTGATCCTGAAGCTGTTGCCTGTCTTGCTCCCTTTGTGCACAAATGCGAATGTATTCAAAATGGGGTGGAGGGGGTGTGTGTACATGAGTATGTGTGTGCAGACTATGAAAGCAAAACCCCGTACCTATCAAACATTAAAGTTGTGAAGCTTCACTGAAGTTGAACTTACTCTATCAGCAGATGAACTGAATGCTCTTCTCCAAGTTCTTTTGGAGACAGTAAAATAAGAAATTCAGTATAAGCAAATGATAGAGTCTCATGAAGTTAATTTTTCCTGATCCAATGATGCCTTTTAGATATGAGCTAGAATGCATAAGATGTGCGCTAACAGCACTCCCTTGGATAACAGTTTGCATTTCTGGCTATAAGCTGATAGTGCTCACTGCACTGGATCAGTGCTGACCTTGTTCAGGGTGTTTTACCAACAGGCCTCTGGCAGACACGATCGCTGTTGGTTGCTGTGGTTGGTGCTAGTGCTACTGATAGGAATCCCCTCTGTTGTCTCCTGCAAAGATCACAGATTTTTAAAATCCTGATGCTACAAACTGTGCATAATCCATGTATCTGAGCAGGAACCTTCCTGCCATTAACCTCTGCTGCTCAGTGGAAATAAGGCATTTAGGATGGCAAAGGGAGAAGACAAACACCAGCTGCTTCCACCGGCAGTTACAGGGATGCTTGGAGTCCCGTTCTGTAGTTCTGCTGCAGGGAGCACGTCGTCCACCACAGTTCTACAGCTATGCTATGTACCATGGATTTCCTCATTTCCGGGTACTTTGACTTGCAATACTTTTTTTTTTTTTTTTGTCTCAGGGATCTTAACCCAGTGGTTTGTGGAGATCTGCTTCTTGGAGAGGCACCGTAGTTCTGTAGTGTCTGCTGCTCATGCAGTCTGTATCTGTCCCATCAATGTGAGGTTGTGGTCCGGACGTGAAAGCAGCACTGAGGTTATGAAAACCATTCAGCACTGGAACGCGCTGTGGTGTGGGAACATTACTGTGTTCAGCACAGTGCCTGCTGCTTTCCGGGGCAGGGAGATGTAGGGTGCTCTCCAGCACCTCCAGCCAGCGGGGATTGCGTTGTCAAGTCCTCTGCAGAAACCTTTTGTAGATTTCTGAGAAAAATTGATAGAAGCCCTCAAATGCTTTTGGAGACCTCTGTGGGGATGTTGGGAGCTTGAACTTCTTCCTCAGTCTCCATGAAACTTCTGCAGGCCTTTGAAATCTTCCATAAATTACTGCATTTTGATGCAGAGCTGGAACGTTGGAGGTGAGCACCAGAAGGGCAGTGTGAGCGTGAACCCGGGGCGAAGCAGCTGAGCGTACGGCGTGCTCCAGTCCTTGCACAGGGCCGGGGCTCTCAGTGGGGTCGAGAGCACTGTTCCCCATCCTGGTGCCAGTATGGCCTTGCACTGAGGGGGCAATGTTGCTTTGAAAGCTACACTTGGACTTTTTTGCACTGCATTTTTCGTAGTATTTCTGCATTTATGCTTCTAGTAGTTCCTGTGAACTTAGAAATCAGTTGATTTCATCCAAATTTAGCCATCTGGGAGCTCTGGCACCTTGCCACAACTGCTCAGAGCTCATCCACTGATAAAAGCAAATCACTGCCACCTCTAGAACAAAGTAATTTGTTTGTTTTAATGTGAATATTAGTGGTTGGCTTTTACAGTTGCTCTTTGGAACTGGAAGCTTTCCTTAGCAGAGATGGCTGTAGGAAGTGTTCTTTCAGAGGAGCTCTTCCTGCGCCTTTGCTGTTGCCTGTTGTCGTGTTCAGGTGGGATGCCAGGCACTCAGGAGGAGATTATTTCTGTGCAAATTTCAAGGAGAAAGAAAAACATTTTTATGTTTGTCTGTCCTGCAGGAGACGTGTAAATTATGAGAAAATGATAGCAATAAACGTCTGTATACAGATCCTCAGGCCTGTCAGGTGAAACAGATTGTCAGGAGGCTGAACGAGAGAAGAAAGCAGTGCAGAGGAGGGAGGACTTCACGTGGAAGCGCTTGCAGCAGGGCTGGCACTGCACAGCCACCAGCATGGGCCGGGGGTCCTAGCACAGTGCTCTCCCCACCAGTTGGCTTCCTCCAAATACCCAGAAATACCGTAGGATAGCGTATTGCTTGGTTAACACCAAGCTACCTCTGAAGGAACTTTCTTATAACTAAGTAAATTCATAAATAAATCCTACGTGGTGATTGAGTTAAGGTTGAGAATGCTTCAGTAGAAATGCACGACAGATATTATACCCAGCTATCGAAGCTGAGAAAAGTCAGCTTGGCTCAGAAGCTGTGATTTTAAACTGTGGGAGACCACAGCTAAGGCACGCACACAGGCTTGGTTTGCCATGCAGTACCACTGCAAGGAGAACACAAAGAGAAAAGCAAAGCCTGTGTTTAAGATTTTGTTTAACCTAACAGGAGAATCATGCAAGCACTGATGTCGGTGCTTTCCCAGAGCCCAGTATGACTCCTGTTGCAGTACCGTCACGCTGCCCATAGCAGCTGGGAATGGGATGCATTGGTTTAGGGGAGCCATACGGCACCGTGCCTGACTTGGGACGCTCTCGTCATCCCCCCGTGGCTTCCCCCGCCTCCGGCTGTGCTGTAGCTGTTGCGGATAGTTTGTCTGGTAGAAGGGAATATCGCATGGGCACATGTGGCCTGTGGAGCATGTGGAGCCTCGTGGGCTTCTGTACGTGCATCAGGAGTGGTGTTAAAGGGTATGCAGAGAGCAGCCCGACACCAGGAACTGCCACCAGCGAGGCTGACCTGGGCCTGGGGCCTGCACATGTGCCGGTGGGTGCAGAAGGCTGGTGTTACGGGGTAGGGGAGCACAGAGGTTACTTACATGTTTTCAGAGAGCCTGCACAGCACAGGTGAGCAACCCCACACCCATTGCATTTCTGGCAAGTTTCTGTGTGAAAGCAGCACCAACCTGACTCTCTGTCCTTGTGGCTGCCAGGGGAGCAAGTCTTTGCAGGGCTGGAGGAGCACGCCCGCCAAGCCATGATGAAAAGCAGCTTTCCTGGAGCTCTTGGGGACCAAAGGCCAGCTATTCATCCACTGCAAGACCACGATTCCAGCAGCAGTGAGTTCTGCCCCTTCCAGTAATTGCAAGGTAGTGGACAGGAGAGACCAACACGGGGCGAGGCTCGGTGCTGTGCAGCTTGTGGGAGCTCTCTGAGGACCTTCTTACCCCTCTCTTCCTCTGGGTTAGCCCCCAGGTCTTGTGCAGGGCTCCGCATCAGCCTACAGCGGGAACGGGGCTGCTGCCTAAGGGAAGGCAGGCCCAGAGCCACCATGATGCGGGCTGGGCAATAACTTCCCCAGCAGGGTGCAGTCCCCCAGTATCAGGGCAGGGTGATGACAGCAGTGGGCTCTGCTGGCAGTCCAGTAACTGAGCAAGGCCAGGTAACAGGCCAAACCCAGGGACTTTCCATGGTACTTTTGGGATTGAAGCACCCCTGAGCTTAAGTGGAGCCCCTGGTGTGTTGGTGTGGGATGGAGGCTGCAGGTGAGGCTGCTCAGGGCAATTAAGCTCAGTTAGTGCCATCAGGGTCCTGACACTTGGAGTAACTGCTCTGTGTGTTCCAGGTGGCAGTGATGATGAGGAAACCACCCACGATGAAGTTTCTTCCCACACTTCAGAGGAGGATGGCTCAATGCTAAAGGTGAAGAAAGAATTAGAGAATGCAGAACCACCTGTGGCTGGAACACCACTGCTGAGGGAAAACGAGGCAAGTGTGTGCTGGCACTGCAGTCCTCTCTGTGTCCGAGGGAGAGGGGAGGGCACTGCCTAGACATCTCTCTCCACCCTGATTTCTTACTTTGTTCGTGTTCTCACTTCCTCCAAACACCATCTCATGACTGAGGGAGATGGCTTTGAGGTGTTCTTGGGTTGCCAGCAACAGGAGATGGCAGGAACAAACTGCTGTTCTCCTGCCTGGACAAAACAATTGTGAGGTCTGTCCACCTCCTTTAGTTCTTGCACCTTTCTCTGGCTGATGTCCCCTTCCCTCCTGCTGCAGAGTGGGCCTTGCCTGCCACAGCTGCTGTGCTGGCAAGGTGGTGGGTGCGAGCAGAGGTCATGAGGCTTCTGCTTCCCATTCCCAAGTCAGCAGGAGCTTTGCTCAGAGGCTGCATAAGGGAATTTTTGGACCATGAGACCCGCAAGACAGCCCCAGCAGGACTGTGCACAGCACTTGAACTGGGCAAGGCCTTTGTGCAGTGTTCACTAGATACTGAGGGTGGGGTGGCTGCGTGGAGCCCAGCGTGCCTTACGTCCAAGTGCCTTTCCCTCCCTGTAGGTTCCTGAGAGTTTGAATGCTGACTCCATGCTGGGACTGTCCAAGTGTCCCCTTTGCCAGCTGGAGTGTGGAAGCAGAGAGCAGCTCATTGCCCACGTATACCAGGTAGGGGATGGTTCTGAATGGTGGCATGTCTCTGGCCTCAACCCCCTTGGCTATACCAAATTCAGAAACAACCCTAGGCAGGGAGCATGGTGTGACTTTGTTCTGATCTTTGTAGTCACAGAACTGAGCTTCTGCCTAGGATGCAATTGAAGTCTGTAGCAGATAGTCCAGGGGGCATCCTGGGGAAAGAATCAGCAAAACAGCAGGCTGCAGATCTGGAGAAGAGCACTCCATCCCAAGACAGTCTCTGCAGCAGTTGTGAGCTGAAACCAGGCAGTTCCTTCAGATTAAACATGGAAGCAATGTTTCCACCGTTCGGTGAGATAAGAAGCCCTCCTCCTGATCACTCAGCTCTTTGTTCTGTCCCTTTATCACAGTTCCTACCCATGAAAACAGCTGTTCTTCCTCTGAAATGTTTCCAGTATTGCAGGAAATCTGTGCTGGGATGTCAGATTTTGTTGTCAGTACTTTCTTCGCAGCACATCCATGTCTGCAAAAGGAGGAATGAAGCAGAGCTGAATTGGTGACTTAACTGTACTAGCTGACAGTGTCTAGCTGCCATCACAGCGAGCTTTCCCTTGCCAGCATGCTGCCTACTGTGAGCGTAGTCACACTTTGTGTAGCAACAAGAAAACAGAAGTCAGGTCTTATGATTTCTCTTGGCCCTACTTGTTCCTCTTGCACTGCAGTGGAGCTGTAGGAAGGTGGTCTTGCTGCTTGACCTGTGACATCCCAAATGTCTTGAGCTTAGTCTAGGAGCTGTCAGCCAGAGGTTTTGGAGGTTCAGCGATCCTGTTCCTCAAGGCTGACCTAAATGGTTTGCCATATGCATTGAGCACGCCTCGCAGTGGGCAGGGAGCTGGGCAGCCTGTAACTAACAGCCTAGTGGTTGTTTTGCAGCACACGGCAGCTGTGGTGAGTGCCAAGAGCTACGTGTGTCCCGTATGTGGCAGAGCCCTCAGCTCCCCGGGATCCCTGGGGCGACATCTCCTGATCCATTCCGAGGACCAGCTGTCAAACTGTGCGGTGTGTGGAGCGCGCTTCACCAGCCACGCCACGTTCAACAGGTCAGGGTCACCCTGGCTGGTGAGTGGGCTAGGGTACCTGCAGAAAGGGCTCGGTGCGTTGCCTGAAATGTTGGAGGAGTCACATCTCAGCCCTACTGAAGGCCAGTTGTGAGCACCCCCAGTGACTGAGATTCCCTTGGTCCCTTCATCCCTGCAGCTCCATGTCACCTGCTCAGACCCCTGTGAGCGTTGCTGCTAAAAGGGCGTTTCTTAGCTGTGTGAAAAATAGGAGAAATAGGACTGCTTGGAAAGCGCTGGGGTCGGTCACAGGAGAGAGCAGCCACTGCTTCCCATCACAGCAGCCTGTCAGAGTGGGTCTGTGCTGCCCAGACGGGTTTCTCATTTCCAAAGCAGGACCACATACAAAAACCAAAATGTTCCCCATTGGTGTCCTGCCTGGGGGAAGAACACTGCTAGGGGAATAGGGCTGAAAGAGGAAATCTGGAGATACAGGGGCGGAGCGGCTTGCTGGCTAATTCCTGCCTTGGCAGTCGTCTAACCCAGACGCTGCTCTGAGCTAACTCCATTCCCACCCCATATATGTCGTTGCTTGATTTCCAGGCGTTCAGGTGTGATGGTGGGCAGGAGTGGTTTGGCACAGGCCTCTGTGCTGGGCAGCAGTAGAGCCTCCCTGTCAGTCCAAGACGAGGACTCTGCCAGTGCCGTTCTCTGACACCGTGCTTTTTGCTTTGCAGCGAGAAGCTGCCGGAGGTGCTCAGCGCAGACCGCCTGCCCGCGCCGCAGAGCGAGGGCCCCTCCAGCCTCAAGGGGAAGGACATTGCCTTTCACACCCCCGTGTACCCTGCAGGCGTCCTCCTCGTGTGCAACAACTGTGCTGCCTACCGCAAGCTGCTGGAGGCGCAGGCGCCGGGTGTGCGGAAGTGGGCGCTGCGGCGGCAGAACGAGCCCCTGGAGGTGCGGCTGCAGCGCCTGGAGCGCGAGCGCACGGCCAAGAAGAGCCGGCGGGACAACGAGACCCCTGAGGAGCGGGAGGTGAGGCGCATGCGGGACCGGGAGGCGAAGCGCCTGCAGCGCATGCAGGAAACGGACGAGCAGCGGGCGCGGCGGCTGCAGCGGGACCGGGAGGCCATGCGGCTGAAGCGTGCAAACGAGACCCCGGAGAAGCGACAGGCCCGGCTCATCCGGGAGCGCGAGGCCAAGAGGTTGAAGCGGCGCCTGGAGAAAATGGACATGATGCTGCGGGCACAGTTTGGCCAGGACCCCTCTGCGATGGCGGCTCTGGCAGCTGAAATGAACTTCTTCCAGCTGCCGGTGAGCAACGTGGAGCTGGAGAGCCAGCTGCTGGGCAAAATGACCTTTGAGGAGCAGAGCAACAGCACGCTGCACTGAGCTGCAGCAGAGACTGTCCCTGCTCTGCTGCACCTGTCGCAGGCAACCTCGCGGCCCTTTGCGCTCAGGAGGCTGCTGCGTGCCCCCCACTGACCCTCCCCAGAGGTGGTCCTGGCTTCCTCCTGAACCCAGGAGCAGAATGGAGCTGAGAGGTGTAGCCCTGGCGGAAGCAGACTCTGGGGACCCAGTTTGGGGGCAGCCTAGAAACAGTGGGAAAATAAATTAATGTTTCACTTTTATTTAGCGCCCTTCTTTGCCATTTGTGCATTGTCCTGTTCCTGGACCCCTGCACCATTCAGGGGTTGGGGCCACGGCAGTTCTGCTGCGGGTGACAGCCTGCCTCACTGAGAAAGAAACTGGCTTACTGCAGCATGAGTTGTGGAGATAAGGACTTTGGGAGTCTGCCTCCTCCAGGAAAGAGTACTTCTCTGTGTCCTTAAAAAGGAAGGAAAAAAGGATGCCATCTCCCTGCAAGTGGCTGTGCACACCCTTTCTTTTAACACTACTGCTGTGTGCTTACTTGTAGCGTGCATGGGAAGACTAAGGAAGCCCTGTTCCTGTTCTCAGACACCCCAGTACCGGAAAGGCTGACCAACAAAAGTGAACAGGGAGCAGTCTACTAGTTAACAAACAAGGTAATTTTCATTTAAATAGCAGTTCAGGTTGGCAAGTAAGAGACATGGGCACACTGGAGCTAGTCCAGCCAAGGGCCATAGAGCTGGGAAGGGACTGGGACGTCCCTCCTGGGGGGAAAGGCCAAGAGAGCTGGCAGTCTTTAGCCCAGGGCAAGGAAGTTTGGGGGATCTTACAAGGTACATAGATACCTGAAGGGAGGATGCAGCAAGGGCAGAGCCAGGCAGTGGTGCCCAGTGACAGGACAGGAGGCAGTGGGCATAAGCTGGAACACAGGAGCTTCCCTCTGAACAGTGCAGTGCCGGAGCACTGGCACGGGCTGCCCAGAGAGGTGGTGGTCTCCATCCTCAGAGATGTTCAGAAGCCGCCGGGATGTGGGCCTGGGCATCCTGCCCCGGGCAGCCCCACTGGAGCAGGGGGGGGGCAGAGGCCTCCAGAGGGCCCTGCCCACCTCAGCCATTCCCTCACTTCAGAGGGAGCTGAGCTTGTTCAGTTTGCATGCAGCCAGGTGCAGCGCTGCTCAGCTGGTGCCACGGGTCACACGCAGGCACTCATTCTTGTGAATTCCTCCATGACCAACACTGACTTCAGCAGTCACTGCAGGTAACACACGGGGGTGGCTGGGGAACTGCTGGTGAACAGAAAGCTGCTTTGGCTTCTGCACAGTGACAAAAGCGCTGGGAGGAGTGTGGAGAAGTGGTGAGCTGGGGTGGAGCTGGAAAGCTGCAATCACCGAGTGTGGGAAGAGCTGCAGGAGGGTACGGAGCTCAAGCCCAGGGGCAGCAGCCAGCAGAGAATGCGATCAGGGCCTGGGCCTGTAGGGGAACGTTCTCCTTGCTCGTACAAGTGACTGTAAAACTATGGAAATTAAACTGAAATGTGTTTGAACCGTGAAGGGCAAAAAGCACAGAACTGGGGAGAGGAGAGGCAGAGAGGTGGTATGTTCTCCATTTAAGAGAACGGTGGTCTAAGAATGGGCATCTAACGGTTTGTGCTGCAGCTCTGAGCTCCGGGCTGCAGCTCCCAGCCCTGCACATCTGCATGGTGCCCCCAGGAGCCCACTTCCAGCCAAGGGCCGCGTGCAGCGGCGAGGGGGCTGCTGTGTCTGCACTGCCAGGAATGGGGGCCACAAGACTCCCAGCTGGGACCTGGCTTAAAGCAAGCAGCAAAGCCTTTCAGCTGGACCAGTCAGAAACTTGATTTTTTCCTCCTTTTCAGTTTCAATAACTTCTGATGGAAATCATTGCATGCCCTACCAAAGTGCGTGCAACAGCGACCTCTGAAGCGGACAACGCTGCATTTCTTCATGACATGAAACCAACCCCACAGATTCTCTTGTGGGCACTTGCTACAAAGGCTTTTCATCTTTTGAACCCTACATTTTTCTCAATGTACAGAAGTTGTTTTAACATCTCCCTCTTCACAAGGAGCCGACGTGCCAGAGCCATCCTTGCCTCACCCATCTGCCAGGCACAGATCTGGCACAAATGTGTTGGGTTCCATCTCCTTTTCTCCAGATCCTCTTTCATTCTTTGAGCTGATCCCTCTCTCATTCTTACCTCTGCTCACTTCCATACCCAAGCCGACAGTTTGCTCTCTGCAGTATCCACTGTTCCTCTACGCTGCGTTTTGCTCGGCCAGCAGTGATGTTGCTTTGCTGTGCAAACTGCAGCTGAAGCTGTGGCTGCAGCCTGGCTGGCACCCAGAGGTTACCCCAAGCAATACTTGTAACAAAACCGTTGCATCGGGGGGGTTCAAGGAGATCACATAAGAGCTGAAGTACAGAGCACAGACTCATGCTTAGGGCCCGTCTGTGAGACACCTTCACCTTGTGCCTGTCGCAGGCCCCAGGTCACACCAGGGGACCCACAGCTGAGCGACCGCCGATGCCAGAGACGAGCAAAAAGTCTCAAACACCAAAGGAAAAGCTATTGGTTTATATATAGATATATATATAGATAGATATATGCTGTGTTTACAGAGTCAACAAGTTAAATGGGATATTCATAAGAGCATTAACAATAAAAATACAATCTGTGTGTAGCCAAGTACAGACTTAAAATGGTAAAACAGGAAAAAGGATCTCACCAAAAGTACAAATATACAGTACAAATTGATTTATTTAAAACAGTTACAAAAAAAGCACAACAAAATAGAGATTATCCTTAGAATTATTAATGCTTTGTTAAAGATCAGGTAGAGGAGAGGGGCGGAGCGGGGCAGAGGGGAGCACCTGACTAGTTCTAAGGCTTTAGATACAATGCGGTCGGTTACATGTTAATACAGCCATTACATAACTGGGATTATAGATGAGGGATCAGCACTTATCTACAAAGACCTCCTTGCCTCGGGCTGCTGCCCAGCGCTGCGTCTCCCTCTGCTCCGCGTGCCTGAAGGTGCGGGAGCGCGGGACGCAGGGCACGGCTCTCCCCCCTGGGCACGCGTGAAAGGCCACGGAGGAGCCTCAACCATCAACATTTTAAGCCCTGCACAGAACACACCCTGGGCCAAAGTGTACAGAATGTGCATTCGTAGCCACTCGAGCAGCTTCTGCAAAGTTTCAGGCACGAGACAGCCTGAAAGGCAAAGAGCAGTTGTGAGTGATGCTAGGGAAAGGCACATGTACTGCTGCGGCAGGAACTAGCATTTGGGCTACTCAAGCTGCTGTAGTTTCCATTTAAAATATTTTCTGAGTAATAAGGTTTGTTAGTTCTCTACTGAGGAAAGTGACTTCGAGTGTGGGGCGGGGACAGGAGGGACGGGGACATCAGTGTGAAAAGTGCATTATACGCGCGCTGCTGGGAAGGGAGGCGGAGGGCCGCTCCGCGTTCCCCCTCCCCAGACAGAGCTTCCTCTGCATAGTCTGGTGGTGACGGGCGCTCGTCACCCGGGACAGAGCTCGTGTTCTGGCCCGAGGAATGCTGCATGAGACGGAACCGACGGCTACAGGCACCCATTACCGCATCCTGCAGACCCGTCCCACAGGGCTGGGCAGGAGGGCCAGGCAGTCTCCTCCAGGCAGGACAGGCCACAGCTCTGCCTCCCCTCACACCAGCAGTGAAAGCAGCGTGTGTCTCTGAGCAGCCTGTCCCCTGCCAGCAGAACGGCCCGCATCGCCCACAGCGTCCGCCCGGCCTCCTCTCCCCCGATCCCTGTAAACCTAAGAGATAACAGCCTCCTCCATGGGCTCCCTCGGTCCTCCTGCCCACAGCTGAGCCCATCTCACCACTCCCTGTCCGCAGAGAGCCCGAACACCACGCAACGGCCACTGTGGGAGGTAGGCACTGCAGCCCCCCCCGGCCAGGGAAGAGTCCAGTGAGACTGGTCTGCTGGGCTGGGCTGCAGGGCTCCCGCGCTGCCCTCCTGACCACAGCTGCGGAGCACACAGCCAAAATTCTTCATATCAACGCCCACCCATGAGATGTGCCCCAAACCGCTGCTTCCAGAGGAGGGGAGAGCTGGCAGCTGAAACGCTCAGCAGCACTGCGCCCCACACACCGTGCAGCACCTCTCATCCCACACATCGGCCCTTTCAGAGTGCTGCCCAGTGCTGCCAGCCTGGAGCAGTGGGTGCAGTGACAGACAGGCACAAGGTGGGCCCTCCACCTCCCAAGCTTGAACAGGCACACACGAGCTCTGCACCATTCTGCTGTGCCAACGCTCGCTGAGCACACAGCATCCCCTCCCACCCACCTGCTGCACCCCCACAAGATCTGTTCCTCAGCTGCTGCCACAGCTCTGGATTCCTCTGCACACACTGAGCACACAACCAGCGAGAGCCTGGGCTGCTCTGCCATCTGCTCCCAGCTGCTGACGCCCGGGTTTCCTGAGCAGTGAGTGCCAGCCAGCATCAGCAGAGGCCTCTGCGTGAGAGGTGTCATGAGCAGCAGCAGTGACTCAGGCGGTGACACGGCCACACCAGGGCCCTGACTCTCGCGGGCACACGAGGCCACGAGAACAGTGCTCTGCCCACACGCTGCTGCACCCACGGAGGCAGAGCTGTTGCATGGCACTGTCCCCATGGCTCCGTGCGCTTCCACGCACAGCTGATGGCCTCAAGCAGTGCTGCTGGGGAAGCTGTGCCACACAGGCAGCACCCGCACTTGGAGAAACCCCCAAGAGGCACAAACAGCGAAGGCACAGAGCACCTCGCCGCCAGGGCCCAGAAACACACTGCTCTCCCGGCACAGGCATTCCCAAGGCAGCAGGAGCAGTGAGCAGGGCACTGTGCACACAAAGCTGACGGCCGGGAGGGCAGAGCTGTTCTGGGGACTGTCGAGCTGCCTCACCCCAGGCAGAACACCCTCAGCACGCAGCCATGGCAGCCGGTGGCACAGGAGTCGCTTCGGGAGCGCCCGGAGCAGCCCCGAGGCAGCAGCCCCCAGCACAGCGCGCTGAGGAGCGCTCCCAGCCACGGCAAGAGGGGAGCACCCTCACCCACAGAGAACAGCGACTGAACAATCTCAGCAGTCACAGCTGGAGCCATATCGCACCACCACAGCGGTTAATTAGTGTCACTAATTAACAGGAGCCTTCGCTTGAACGGAGTGTCGTTACCATTGCGAGGTATCAATACACATCTGTGGTAAATCTCACTGTGAAAAGGACCACCCCTGACTTCACCCTTGTTCTACAGAAGATCTCCAATGTGGGCATCAGAACAACCCCCCGAGCACATCCCACAGCGCCTCAGGAGCCGCGATAGCCTCAGGGCCCCGGCACAGTGCTGAGCAGAGCAGAGCTCGGCCAGAGACCTGCCTGCGGGGAGCGACGCCCCGTCCTTAAGGGTTTCTTCTGATTTAATTACAAGATAGCCTCACAGCAGAAGGATGTGTTTCTGTTTTCACTAGAGAATGCTAACTCTGTTTTAATCCAGCTCTCCAAAAACAAGAACAAAATGTAACAAAAACCCTAACCCCATCACCTGCAGACTGAGCCTTAAGCCCAGGAGGTTTTTAAGGTTATTAACATGAGAAGGAAGATTAGATTTGGTGACAAATGTTTAAATAATTTGGCGGCAATAAAAGTGTGTCGTAGCAGGAAACGGCTGCCTCCCGCCCTGTCCCCTCCCGAGTGCTCGAGCTTGCCATTCGCCTGCACCCAAACCTATCCCTTTGGTCCCTCCTCTTGAGTTTCTGTGATTCATGGAAATCTCTGTACATTCTTTGCAAGAAGAAAGAGCAGTTGGCTTCAGTGGAAGAGACATTGAACAGAACCATCAGAGAAGCACCTGCGTCCTGCCCTGAAGAGCTCCCTTGGTGAACGGTCCTTTTAAAGTGCAAGTGTGAGAAGGGTGCCGGGAGCAGAGCCCCCCATGCTCCAGTGGAGACCCATCTCTCCCCATCATGAGAAAGGAGGAATGAAACCTTCAGCAATTTATCTGCTATCATGAGCCCCGTCTGCCTTCCCCATCTCCCCACCTTTCCTGAAGGCTCAGAGCCCGCCCTGCAGGGAGCAGTGACCGGGGGGAGCAGCCTCCCCACCTCCCAGCGCCAGCTCTGGGCGCTCCCTGCTCCCCTCCCAGCTCGCCCGCGCTGCTCCCTGAGGCACTGGAGCCCTCTGGACTCCCCTGGAGGAACGGTGAGCCACGGAACCGGAGCACGTCCAGTTCTGCAGGGCAGAAAGCAGTCTTGCTGGTGAACCTGTCACAAAGTCTGTGCAACCTCTCCACCCGCCGGAGGTGAGGCTCACCCACAGGGGCTGCCCTAGCTCACAGCCCCAGAGCGATCACTTCCCTGCATTGGAGCGCCCTTCGATAGACAGCTTGACCTCCTGGGGAATGAAAGAGGGACGGAGCAGGGAGGGCCGCGGCTCCTCGGCCTGCGTGCTGTATCTTTGGAAGCCCGGGGCCGCCCAGCTGCGCTGAGTGCCGGCCTCGGGCTGAGGTTCTGCAAGGGAGCTCGGAGCCGCGCTTTCCCTTTCTGGCTGGCTCTTCCTTTCAGCAGCTCTGTCAGACGGCTCTCTGGACCCCTGAGCAGTTCTTTCAGATCTCTCCCTAGCAGACACCAACTGGTCGGTGAGAGGGTGGTTAGCCTGAGAAGCGGAGTTGCCGTTCATGCTCTGTAAACTGATGGATATGCAGACGTCACCTACCTGCAGCCTGTGACAGGGCAAAGCAAAGAGCTGCGCGGTCCGCCCCGGGCTGCAGGAGGACCAGCCCTGCCCGTACACAAAGAAGGGATGCTCCGGGGGCACGTCGATGCTCACTTTACTCTGTTGCTCCCCAACCACAAAATGCAGTGTGACGAGCCCAGGCCACTGGCTGTCCTGAATATCCACCACGGTGCTGGAGTCAATCTTCAGTCCCCCGCTTGCCTCTGCGCTGCGAACAAAGTCTTGAGTCTGCAAGTCCTCGACCCGCTTCAGCTCCCCTGTGGCCAGCTGGATGATGGCTCCCTTCATGAAGTGCGAGGGCAGGCGTGAGGAGCCGGGCGGTGGCAGCGGGGCCAGCTCCTTTTCCGGCACGCCTCCTAGCGCCGCCTCGTCTGGGCTCTGCCTCCCCCGGGCTTCTGCAGCAGAAGGCCTGGTGGGCTCGGGCGCGGCTGGGAGCAGGCCCGGCTTGCCGTTGGCCACCACCATGCCCTTGGGTAACTGTCTCTGCCGAACCGCCTCTTCGGGGGACACGACGTAGGGGCTCCGGGAGTGGCTCTTCTCGGCAGCGGCCCTTTCCACCGCGTTCCTCAGAACGTCCTTGGACTCCCCCTGCTGCTCAGGGACGTTATGGCAAAGGTTTAAAGGGCTCGGCTCGTCCTTCCTCCGGGCTCCTAGACCGTGATAATCCTGAGAGGCCAAAACCCCCACCACCCTCTGCACCTCCAGGTCAGTGTCCGGGGTGCTCCTGTGAGCTGGCACCGGGGCCTCTGTTCTGAGCACCTGGTAACCTGCAAGGAACTGTCCGTCAGCCCCGCACCCCACCGCAGCCCCCGGCACGCAGTCTTCACCTTTGCTGCCAGCAGAGTCCACAGCATCGCTGCTCCTCCTGCCCGCACCGTGCTCCGGGTGCCTCTGCCCCCCGTTGGCAGCTGCTGCCTCCGCGCTCAGCGGGCCGTCCTGCAGGGGAGAACCGGGGCTGCTGCCGGCCGCGGGCGTCTCGAAGGTTGCGTACCCCGGTGGGAGGCGAGACAGCTGGTAATAGATGGGAATTCTGCCCGGAGCGGCGTCGAGTGGCTGGGCCCCGGCGTGCTGCTGTGCCTGGCCAGGAGGAGAGGCCGCGGTGGCAGATTTGTTGAAGCTGTGGGTA
Source organism: Penelope pileata (assembly GCA_013396635.1). Taxonomy (NCBI): domain Eukaryota; kingdom Metazoa; phylum Chordata; class Aves; order Galliformes; family Cracidae; genus Penelope; species Penelope pileata. The sequence continues at coordinate 30,067 of WBMW01000043.1, forward strand.
GGAGAGGTAGTCTGGGGGGAAGGAGCGGCTTCTTCCGTGAAGAGAGAGGCGTATGGCACAAAGTGGGGGACGTGAGAGGCGCTGAGGCTGCCGGAGGGGGACAGCAGGGGGCTAGGCAGGAAGCTGGGGGGCACGGCGTAGGGCACGCTGTAGTGCGAGCCCAGGAGCTGCACGGGCGCGGGTGGGATCTGCGCGTAGTGTACAGGCGGGGNACCGCCTCCCCGGGGCCATAGCGCAGCGCCGCGGCTCCGGGCCCGACCGCCCGCGCCCACTCGGGGCCCTCGCCCGAGGCCTGGGCGCCCCCCGCGCGCCCCTCGGCGCCGCTGGCGGGGGGCAGCTCCCGCTTCTTGGGCGGGAGGCGCTCCTGGCTCCGTTCGCGCCCCGCTCTCATGGCGCCGCGCGCTGTCCCGGCAGCCCC
>WBMW01000043.1:32469-54443 GCA_013396635.1 Penelope pileata
GGGAGCCCCGGGAGGGGGGGGGGTCGCTCCGCGGGGCTGCGTCCGACCCTCCCCGGGCTGAGCAGAGGGAAACGTCTCCATCCTCATCCGTGAGGGTGCTCCCTGCACCCCGTGGTTGGAACAACGGCCCGAGCTGTGTTCTCTCCGTTTGTTCCCCTTTTCTGTTCCGATTCCATGCAGCAGTGTCCGCCTGCCCCTTTTGTACTCTTGTTTGCTTTTCTGCTCCCTTCCGTACACCATGCTCACTATTCTTTCCGTTGTTTATTTGCACGTACCCTTCTGCTGCCAAATCCTCCTTTCATCTCCTCACGTGCAGTGCTTGTGTCCCATGCCCGATAACAAACTTTGCTGTGCACCCGAGGGCCGGGCAGAGGCGGGAGCTGTGCCTCCTCCGGCACTGTGAGCCCTCATCCCTCCCAGGGGGAGAGGGGGGGAACTCCGCTCTGCGATGGGCACTGGCTCTCCTGCCCCTGGTGCACGAGAGATCTGTCAGGTTCCCTCCTTCCTTGATAGAAGCACATTCTCTTCCTTCTCTTTGTTCCTGTGACTTTCGATCTGACCTTTCTTTTTTTTTTTTAAAGGTGGTATAGTAGCAGCAGAGGAGTTGGTCAGTACTGTGCAGTGTCCTGGCTGATGAGTGCAGGAGAGGTGAACCTTCCCGATCTTTGTGTATGCAGATTTGAATTGGCAGCACCATAAGCTGCTGAGATCAGTGGGTTTGTTTGTGGAGGAAAAAGGCCATGAGCAGCAGCGGAGGAACTGGAGCTGCCTTCCCTGAGGCGTGCGGGTGGACTGCTCTGGTTAATGCCATTCAGGTTTCGAAAGCGTAAGGGCTAATAAAAATCTGGCTTGCTTCTGGAGTTGATGGCATTCAGTGGAGCTTCTTGTGCCTCTCTTACGGGAACACTCGCTCTTGTTTTTGAGTTGACAATGTGTGTAACTTCAGACTGTTTCAGAGGTGGGCTGATTCCTGGGGTGGATTCCTCGCTTTGATAAGACTGCAGACTCTTCTGACTGAAAGTGATATTAATTTCCCCTGTGTCATACCTGGGTATTTTCCGAGGCAAACAGCCTGGTCCGCCATGGTAGTGGTGTTGCTTTATTGGACAATGGTCTTGGAGTCAGTAAGCAGGCATACGGTGAGGTGTTACTCTGGGTGTGCTGCAGTGGGTGTTCCCACTGCTGGTGTGCATTAGCCTTGGTCTGATGTTTCAGAGGTGCTGTAGGTAAAATCCTGCACCAGCACTTCTGGGCTGTGTTTCCTGGTGATGCCGTACAGTTGGTGTTAATGCATGTCGGAAATCAGTGGGGGAAGGTGTGTTTCTGTCACAAAATACTGACAAGCACATATATATTCATGTGTATATTTAATTTTAACTGCAGGAAATTGAACAGGAGACAAAATAACCAGATTACCTTACAGATGAAGGTAGTTAGGAATCCAGAAGTAGGTAAGAAATGCCAAGGTAATGTAGGTCAGAGGTGATGGAAGCATGGAAATGGAAACCAGGAAATCTGAAATAATAAAAATCTTGTTTATTGTGCTGATATGCCATGTGGATGTGCTCAATCTTCCAACAATTCATTTGTTAGCTTCTATAGGAATCAGTATTTCCTGTTTTGTTTTGTTTTGTTTGTTGGGGGTTGTTACTGGCACTGGCTGACAGCTCAGTGCATCTTTTCAAGCCAGCTCAGGAATTGTGTGGTTTGGTGTGTGTGCACTGTTGTGCAGGAGTGGGAACTATCCTAAGTGCTTGCCTGGTCGCGCTGAGCTCTGTTTGGGTGTAGCGGCAGGAAGAGAAGAGGCAGCGCTGCGCTGGGTTTGGTGTATCTGCCCAAAGCAGAGGTCTTGAAGAACAGTGTAACCTCCTCCATCACTGCCACCTCTGGGCAGCGTGGAGCTTGTCTCTGGAGCTCTGCTGTGCTCCTTCCTTGGTTAGGTGCACCTGGATCTGGGACCGTCGTGTCCTCTGAAGCTGTTCTTAAGCTTTTGTTTTCAGGCTAGTTTTCCATACCTGACTCCCTCCCTTCCCATGCCCTCCCTGTCTTTGACAATGCAAAGAAATTCTGCTGCCATGTATTATCATCCTGTATCCCTAGCCCGCTCTGCCTTAATTTCTTTGGGATTTCCTGGTGTTGCTTATTTTCCATTTATTAGTTCCCTTTGTTGTATAAAATCGCTCTTTCTCAAGAGAGATCACTTTCCCCTTTGAGTGTTGTGTGGTTGGTTGCTTTTTCTGAACTGTTGCGCGTTGCCTTTGCCCTCGGTGATGGTGGCTGTGCGCTTGGTCAGCTGTGTGCTGTTTTCTGTATAAATATTGATAGTGCTAAACAACATACCAGTATCTTTTTTTTTTCTTTTCTTTTTCCTCACAGTTTGAGCTGTATTTGTAGTGTTTGTTTCTCCTTTTAGTGTCAATGTGTTGTTTTCTGTTTCTTTTAAGTGTCTGATAGCAGGATGAAGACGCCTGGCAGTGCTGTGGAACTAAGGCTGTCAGTATTTTGTGGTTAACCATTGCAGTTGTTCCTTTCATGTAGTCCAGGCATGTTTTCTGCTTTTTTCTATCCAGGAGGCTTGATTCAGCCCTACTGATGCATGTAGGGGCATTCTGTTACTGATTGCAGTTGGGGTTGGGTCAGGTTTTAATTATGTAACTTCCCAAAAGCTGGAGTGTGGGTTTTCTTGTCTTTTCTTTAGGAGTGTGATTGCTTATGTATGAGTTGGGGTAGAGCAGCTTCATTTCTGTGTTTTAGATCTGCTTGAAAATGTATGCTTCTACAGTCTTTGACTGCTTTTTAGGATGAACTAAGTTCAGAAATGTAATTTACAGGAAAATCTATAACTGGGTTTCTATCTTACTTGAATGGAAAATGTAGACCATTTCCCCCAAACAGGGAGGCTGTTCTGTGAATGGTTCCCTGAGCCTCAGTGGGCTTTGCCTGTTCGCCGAACTCAAGGCTAAATAATAACGGAATTTAAAAACGTGTCTGATGTCTTGTCCTAAATCAGTTCTTAAGCAATGTTTTTTTCTGGTTGCTTGTTTGCTAATGCATTGAAAGAGGTGTTGTTGTTTTTTTTTCCCTTTGGTTTTATTTTGATTAAGACATAGGCTAACACTTCTGAATAGGTCCCAAAGGGACAGATCTCAGCTCGGCTGCGTGTTTAAGGCTCACAGCTCTTCACGCTGCAGTTCCTGAGAGCTGAACGTAGCTTGGCTGAAGCACTTGAGCATTTCATATGCAGGACTTTGGTAGGATCTTGTGCTGCTTGAGCATGCAAAAGGTTTTTTGGTCGACAACTGCATTTGAATGTTGTTGTATTCTCAGGACGGTTTTTAGCAAGGTTCTATAACTAAATATTTTTGGGATAACAGCCTGTTAAGTAAAATCCTCAAACTTCCAAAACACAAGCTTGTCTAGTCAGAGACTGCAGGACAGCTGTTTAGAAGCATAACTTACAATAGAACTTGGAAAGAACACCTTCTTCCTTGGTTCTGGGGGAGCGTTTGTAAGCTGGAGAGGGAGGAACTGAAGCACCAGCTCCTGTTGCTGGAGCTGCTCCGAGGGAGGCAACGAACTGCAAGAAGCTCTGATCACGGTATTAGGCCGGACCAAAGAGCAAGGCCCGCACGCTGATGAGGTAGAAAAGTTCTGTTGATCCTACCAGATGCTGTAATATGAACTGCTAGGTTCTTTTCAGGTGTTCATGGGCAGTCCATGATTTCTACAGTGTTAGATGTTAACTGATCCTGAAAAACAAGACTTGCTGCTTTGAAGTACATCCTGGGCTGCATTTAACCAGCTGAAGTTAAACTTTGGGTCTGCTGTTACTGGGGGATATGATTGTCCTCTCTGTTAGTCACCTTGTGCAGCAGAACGCGTTTCTGTCATGCAGAGGTCTGTAAAATGCCATTGTTAATGGCAGTTTGCTGTTCAGTAGCTTTGTAGTTGTTACCTGAAACTGACTTCTCTTCGTCTTTTAAACATAGTGTGAATTTCAAGGTCCTGTCTGATTTTGAGACAAATGTTATAGTAGATTGCATATAGTGTGTTTTAGTTCTGAGTTCTGATTGTTTAATCCTATTCGTATTTTGATTTTACAGTTCTTCAGTATTCTTTTTGTTTTAGCTCTCATCAACAAACAGGTTATTCATGTATTGCCCCAGTTCCTTCCTTTAGTGAAGTCTGAGTGTGTATGTGCCAGGTCCCGGTGGGATTTTGACACCATGGCAGAGCCATGCTGTGGTTGTGCTGCATGTTGTCCCTGCTTCATTCACGTGATCAGGGAAATCAAAGGTATCTGTCAATAAATCATTTCTGGGGCTTGCTGGAGTCTCCTTTCGCTCTTTGTGCCTTTTGGTATGCTGCAGCTTCCCAGAGCCCCCATGCCCCTCGCTGTTGCTGCGTCCCATTGTCCTCAGTGAGGACAGTCTCCAGGTGTGGATTGCTTGGCAGTGTGCATGTGAAAAAGTGTTTGTGTCCTGTTGTTCTGCAACCTCTCACAATACTAGAAAAATTAACGTAAGTCACTGTTGATCTGACTAAGGGGAGGGAAGAATGCTTCTGTGTACTTCTTGAAAGAAATGAGAAGTGGAGCCAGTGCAGTCTTCTCTCTCATTCGGCTGTGTTTTTTTCCTTATCTATATGCCTGCAAATGTACACTGGTTAGATATGCATCCTGCAAAGTATTTGCTATCTTGTGTGAACTAGATGTTTTCCATCCTGGAGGAATGTCCATGAAACCTTGTTGCTTCTGTTCTAACTCTTCTGATTGTTTGTTTTTTTTTTCTACCAAGCCTCCAAAAATGTGTGCTAATCATCTGCAGTTGTGTGACTTGCTGCATGCAAGTCGTAGCATTGTGGACTTACTGGTTGATTAAAGGATGGGAATCATCCAGAGCAACATGGGATTGTTCAGGAAGTGCTCTTGGTGACGTGCTGGGTCACCTTTCTGAGTACAGAAACATGTGGTCCTCAAAGCACTGAAGGAAGTTTCAGGAGTTGGGTAGGGAGAGTGAAACCCGGACTGTGCATGACGTTTTGTCAGAGCTTGGTTTGCCGGCTCAGATGGCTTGGGTTTAGGATGATTAGCTTTTCTGACCCCTGCAAGCTATAGGTCTTCAATGACTGAGTGGCACGTGCTGCTACTCAAGGAGTGCTGGGGCAGCGAGCAGGCAGGACACGCGGGCGGCTGCCTGGGATGTCCCTGCCACCTTCCTTCAGGTGTGTTTGAGCTGTGCCTGCAGCTATATTTTGAATGGAGCAGGGGTGCTCCCCCAGTAGTCCCTGCTGGCTTGTGTTCTCCCAGTTCTGTAACTATTTACTCTGGAGATCCTGTGTCAACACCACTCTGATGCGTGTCACTGATGCAGTCGGTGCTGTAAGAGCCGTTAAGGTTTTGAGGGTAACGTGGCTTTTCGAAGTGCAGATTGGTTATCCTTTGCCAAAGGAACAGTAAAAAGCTAGGTTATTTTCTCTTAAATGCTTTAAAGTTTAAGACAGGAAGTGAAAAATACTTCTTGGTCAGCATGGGACCAGTATTGCTTTATGTTGTAAAAAGTGAGGAGTGTTTCTCTGGGTGGGCAGAGAATGGGGCCTGTGGATGGGTGCAGTGTGGCTGGAGGGCGGCTCAGCATAGGATTGCTTCACTCCAGGAACGCCTCCAGCCTCCCACGAGCATTGCACAAAATTTGTTTCTGAGTACATCTGCGATCTGATGGTGGCTTGTTTGTGTTACTGTAGTGAGAATTTCTGGGTAGTGAGAAAACCCGGCCTTGTGGGGAGGGGGGAGGAAGCCAACCTAATGTGTTTCATGGGAGTTAATGTTCACTGGAGTGCTGAAAAAGTGTGCACCAGGAAGTAGCCCAACCTGCAGGGAGTGAGGACTGGCTTGTTCGTGTGAGATGAAGTCACACAGGAGCAAGTGCCACACAAGAGCAAAATATATTTTTGGTAGATGGGATGTGCAGCACCTCCCCCCCCCCCCCCCGNAGGGGGCATATGGGTGCAGAGCTGCAGTACAAAGACAAAAGTTTGAGTGCTGGAAAATAAATCCCAGCTTTGTCTGGTGTCCTTGGCACTGTCCTCCTTGGCAGCTCTGGGCTGTGGGTCCCACCAGGCAGCGTGCATGGGGAGCTGCAGCCGGGGACACAGGAGGCTGCGCGGTGCCTGTGCTGGCGATGTCGGTGTCTCGTGCAGTTGGATGGGAAAGGAGGGAGCTCCACGCTTGGGCTACCATCTGATTAAGACTCTTACTTTTTAATTCTTACCTTTCTGAAATGCTGGTTTGTTGTTTTGCTGCTCTTGTGTAGAAGACGATGATACCTACAGTGTGGTTTGTTGATTGTTTACATGAGGACGTTTGTCGGTATAGGTTATCCCTTTCTGTTGGTGAGGTGAAACTTTGGTGCTGGCTTTCCCTCTGCCTGCCTCCCATGAGGTAGGGAGTCCTGCCTCTAAGCTGAGTGCAGAGTAAAGCTCCTTAAAAAGCTGCACTCGTATCTACCTTAGCTTCGTTTGGTGCTGTTTCCATGGGGTAAAATTATTTAGGCTTTCTGTCCTTCTACTTTTATTGTCCGTGGCCGGGCTTAGCATGACACAACGAAGCCCTCTGCAGAGGTACCTGAAGAAAGCGTTGGGCACAGGGCCAGGAAAGCAGTGCTGCTGTAACAAATCACGGGCTGGAGACTGTTCAGCAGTTCATCATCCCTCCAAACAGTGCAGGAGCAGAAGGACTTGCGATGTCAGACCTTGCGATGTCAGACCAGATTGGTGCTGAACTTCAGGTTGCTTGCAGACAGATTCTATTGGCAGACAGCCTCCCCCTGTGACTGCAGCTTGTAGCAGCCACCACCTCTGCTCTCAGGAGCAGGGCTTATGGTGATCAAAACCTGAAGCCTCTCGGTTCTGCACCTGAGCATGGCTTGCTGCAGGAGGCGGTGCTTCACCTCTCTCCCACTCCGCCTCGGACCTGCCAGGGCTGTGTGTTCTCACTGCCCTGTATCAGCACAAGGTTGAGGACCTGTTGAGAGGGAAGCCCGGGGCTGCTTTTCAGAGGTACAGCTTGCTGCTCTGGCATGCTCGGTCCCAGGGTGCTGACAGAGCAATGGGAGGAGTGGAACCAGTCTCCTCTTTCAGTGAGAGCCTGCACGTCAGTCATCCTGATGAGTGTGGCATCACTGCCGGTAGGCTGCAGAGGAACATGCCTGCGGTGCTGGTTTTAATTCATTTTGTTTTAATTTCTTCCCAATAAAAGCATAGCTTATCAAAATCAGTTTAGAAGTGTATTTGGAAGGGGAGAGTATTGGAGATGAATCCAGGCTTAAAAACTATGGGCTCTAAGCAGACTGTTTTGGGGTCTGATAGACTGTTACATAAACACTTTGTACTTTGTAGCAAGCACACAACCATGCTGTTACAAATCTTTAGGAAAAGAAGAGGGAGCAAAGGAGCAGATACATTTTACAAATAAATACAATGGCACAGCTATGTCTTAAATGCTAGGGGCTGCCTTTTCTTTCCACCCATCCTTCAGAAAGGATACAGGATAACTGTAGGATATACAGATGAGGCAACAAAGGTAATGGGTTGTGGAATGGCTCAGCAATGGGGCTGCAGGTCTCAGGCTGGGAAAGGTGCAGCGGGGATGACAGGGGAAGTGTGTCAGGGCCTGAGTTCCCTGGTGTTACGAAGCAGGTATTTTGTTATCGTCTCCATAGAACTATTGGCAGCATCAACTGAAAGGAGTGCTGCAAAATGCAGAACAAATGAATGAACTGTCTTTCCCTGTGTTGTGCATGGAACTCAAGTTGTGACTTGCAGAATATTGTTTGTTCTGGAAGTTTACCTGGGTTGAAAATAAAGCCAGAGAAATATTTTTAGGCCTTAATGCTGTTTCTTGCTTTAGAAGTTCTTATACCACAAATTGTTGAAGACTACAAGAGAATGGAAGTGCGTATCTGCATGCTTACCTGGTTCTTACATTCTTCCAAATTAAAAAATAAAATTGTTTGTGCACATTCCTTTGAGATTTACACTTTATCATCTGAAAACTTCCCAGGCTTTGTACAAGAGGTGGGTGCCGATGTACAGCTCCGGGTGCTCGGCGGGGTGTCCACGTTCTGTGTGCTGTAACCCTGCGGTCTCACCTTGCTGCTGTCGGTTCTGCCACTATCGCAGTGCTGTTAGCACAACAGCAGAGGTCTGTGTTAAGGGTTTAAAGATTCCCCTCTAACTAAGGACTTCTCCACCTGCCTATAGATGTGATGCTGTGTAGGGAAGATCTTTTCAGTGTATTTTCAGAAGCTTAGAGACCCATTACAAGCTGCATTAAAAGAACACGATTACAGTATTCAAAGGCTTTTGTTATCGCATGTTCAAAGGTTGTTCTGGAGATGGATCTCTTATTTCCCATCACCGTTTCTGGGATGCTTGTTAGTGCTGCATCTAAATGGTTAGTCAGCATTCATTTGTTTTGTGTCACAGTGATGTGAAGAATTGTTACAGCTTCATGTGGAGAGGCAAGGCCAGGCTAAGGATTAAAGCATCCAGTGATCTTGATCCTCCACTTCGCAGCAATCTGGGGAACATTTTCCTTAGAAAGAAGATCTCTACTATTAATTTTCACAACTGGATGCTTTGTGTCCCTGCAAATTCTAACTCTCTAGATCTGAAAACAGGCAACCGAGATGTGCGAGGCTGTATGATTTGACTGACGGAGGTGATGTGGTACTATGCACAAATTCTGTAGCAGCCCAGGTTTTATAATTCAGGTCTACAGAGCAGCATTCAGTTGCTTTACTCTGAGACCACCTCTTCTTGTTTTATGTGCATCTGTTTTTGTGTTGTTGCAGCAAATGGGTCCCCTGCTAACTCTGCGTGCTTCCCAACCTGCCTGTTCGGCGGTGTGGTCAAATGTGTTGTGCCACGCAAGCCAGCCGCTGCAGTGTCTGAATGTGTGTCTTCTTGTGGTGTGGTGGTGCTTGGCATTTATGGCACTGATTTAGGAAGATGGTGACCCACAGGAAGTCTGTAATGGACTGCCATGTTGAGTAACTTGGCAAGTTACTTGGGTAACTTGTTGAGAATCATATTATGTTCAACTTATCGCAGTTCAAAGCATAGCAATTTCTGTTTCTGGAAAAGCAAACGTGAGAACTTTTGTTCCTGGAAGATGCAGCAAATTCCTGTGGTTTTCAAGTTTACTTTTAACAATGCTGCTGAGGCAGTCTGTGCTTTCTAGGTTCTTCCATTTATATAATTGTAAGGGAAGAAAGAAAACTATGCTAAACTGTGGGATGATTATGAGGTTGTCAGGTACAGTAGAAGTCTTATAGATCTCTTTCTTTCTCCTCCCAGAGGATGCCAGCCCCCATCAGACTGCGGGAGCTGATCCGGACCATCCGGACAGCAAGAACCCAGGCAGAAGAGCGTGAGATGATTCAAAAGGAATGTGCTGCTATCCGGTCGTCCTTCCGAGAGGAAGATAACACATACCGATGCAGAAACGTGGCGAAGCTGCTGTATATGCACATGCTGGGATACCCTGCACATTTTGGACAGGTAGGTTAGCCTTCAGTGCTGCTCTGCTGTGTGCGTATACCAGTATGCTCCATGTGTTTTGGGTAGATTGACTAGGTTGGGGCGTTCCTAGCTGCAGTTTTGCTGTGAGGTGTTTTGAGGTTTGTCTTCACACTTGTTCTGGACCTGCATTTGTTAGTTTTGACTACGTTAAAGTCATCTTCTGTTTGGAACCTGTTCTTACGTATTTTGTTATGAAACTTCGGGTAAGACTATTTTTGCCAGGCTGCCTGCTGCTCGCTGCCCGTGTTTCTTGCAGAGCAGTAGGTAAAGCACAGCCCAGTGCATATGGGTATTTCTAGATGAGTTCAAAATGACATAGCAAAGTTGTGTGTCTGATGGAAATTACCAGACGTTTCAAAGTAGTTTCTATACCGTTCTCCTTCTGAAGTAATTTATTCTAGGCAGACAATAGTTGGTCTGTTCCCAGCAATAAGACATTGGTGTTCCTTATCCTCATCTTAGTGAAGTGACTTGGAGAAAGTTGGTGTGAGTTTTGCCAGTTTCTTGACTTATTTTTGATGTGCTGTTCCTCAGTCAAATTGTGGAAAGGGGATATAAAAAGCTAGGATTCTTGATCTACAAGATGTTCTTCAGGTTGGACTTTGCTTAGTGTTTGGGACATAGTCCATTTTTCTTAGAAGCCGGTAAGCATCCTGTTAGTCATAATCTAACCTAGGCCTTCCAGCAAGCTAAATAAAAAGCCAGTGAAATTGTTGTAGTCCTTAAGGTACCTTCATGTCTGTGCAATAATCAAATCGGCTGATTGCCATGTCTCACTGAAATAATAAACTCAAACCACTGAAATAAAATTTCAAATAGTCTTAGTGTTAAAGAGTGAATCTGGGCTGTACTTTGAGTTTAAAGGGCATCACCTTATTTCTTCATCATTGGTTGTCTTGAGCATGTGCAAAAACTTGGTTAAGATTAGAAGGTATTGGGCAGCCAGGCATCCTAGGAAAATTGTCACATTCCTTTTTTAATTATCATTTTCCATGTGCAAAGGAATTCCAGTCAGAAGAGTGTCAGTAAAAACTTGGGTGTGTTGTAGTCTGGCTGTATGTGTTATCAGGCTTTACTGACTTATCTGTTACAGCACTGATGCAGCGGATCTTAATTGTTGTTCCTTTGAATGAAATGGGTATAATGGTATCGAGTTCTTCCACTAATTAAACCTCGTGAGAGCTTCAGCTGATCATGTTGCTCAACAGTGCTGTGCATGAAGCTAGTTTGCATGTATTCATACACATATGAAATGAGCTCATCAGCTTTTCATGGGGTAAATTTCAGCAGTACCATTCAAATTCAAAAGTACTAGAAATATATCAGTCATTAGTTTCCTTCTGGCTTTTCTTAGTTGTTTGTCTTCTGCCTTTCTTTAGCTCTTACGCAGTGGAGAGGCCATGGGTTCTATGCCGCGCTTTTGCAGAGCGCTGTATAAGAAAACACCTTGTAAACCTGGGGAAAAAAATTCCCCAGGTTCAGAGGTGCGTTATTTTCCTACAGAAAATACTGGAAAGATGAAAGATAAATATGTAGTGTTCTGTACCTTATCCCCTGGTTGATCTTTTCCATTCATGCAAGTTCAGTTATCTTTCTGGATAACTGATATTACTGTTCAGATGTATTTCTCTCTCAGATTTTCTCCCAAGTTAAACTTGGCAAACTGAACTCCCTTTCTTGCAAGCTTTTTCTTATCAGTTTGTCACCCAGCTCTAGCGAGGTAGTTCATACGTGGCAGTTTCCTACGTAGTTGAGTTGTGTGCTCTGATTCTTTGCAGTTGTGAGAACTTGTTCGTGGCAAGGCCATAGCTTTTATTTTCTCTGGCACTTAAACTTTAATTTTCTTACAAGTTTTTCAGCATCCCGTATAGTTTTACCCTCTTGATTTCTGTGTGCTTCTTGCATTTCACCTGTGTTATTTTGCCCTGTTCAGGCTTCCCTGTAGCTAGGGACCACAAAAACCTTGCCATGCTGGCCCATGTTTCTGCCTGTGCGTGCCCCTTTTGTGCCCTTTAAAATGGATCTGTTGGAAGCTTTGTCTGATCCCCTCCATACATCCATTCTGTACGCTCACTTGCTGCCCTGGTTAGTTTGTGCAATGAACTTATGGGCTGTGTTTGTGGGAGGATAAATCTTCTTATCTGTTTTGAGAAACCGTTTCTGCTACTTTGTCTGGGAAGCAGAGATCTGTTTGTACCTGAGTAATTATCTGTTAGAGAAAGAGGCTTCAGTGCATAGCAATGTGACAGTGTCTGTGCACTAAGAAAATGTTAAGTTTAAAAACTGGCTAGCAATTAAATTCTGAAGTCATCTGAGTGCAATTGGCAGCTGTGCATGTTATCTAAGGAATCTCCTTTATGCTTCTGAGCACAGTTGACACATTTCTGAGTGGTGGAAGGAAAGCTTGTAGTGGCTACAACGCGTATGATTTTAGTTAAACTTCAGAGATTCGGGCAGAAGTTACAGGATTACAGAGCAGCATAAAAACTTAAATATCTCTGGCTGTATCTAAGGTTTGCCTAGCTAGTTACTTAGTTACAGATCATAATCATCAAAATTGTTTTCGACAGCTTAACAGAGCATTGATTCTCTCTGGTGGGTAGATGGTACCCGTTTAAGTTCAAAAAAATTTCCAGTGTATGGAATGAACGTGACACATTCTCTGCATTTTTTTTTTTTTTTTTAATTGATGGATCTCGTCTCTGTATGTGTTATCTTTCACTTTTGTGCTCTGACCCCACTTACCTGGTATACCTGAGGTCATGGAAGGTCAACAATGTATGACCACTCCAAGATGGAGGACTTGCTATTGATTTTGCTGCTGCCTTGCTGGGATCTTCTTGCAGGTCATTCAGCCTTTCTTTGCTTTCCATATCACCAAAATGAGATTAAAATGTACTTTTTAAAATGCATTATGAGAGACCTAAGTCCATAAACATCAAAGTTAAGACTGTTTTTCCTCTAGCTGAGAAGTAGTTTAAGCTAATTCTTTTTTCTTTTTTTTTTTCTTCCAGTTGGAGTGCCTCAAGCTCATTGCCTCTCAGAAATTCACAGACAAGCGCATTGGGTATTTAGGTGCCATGTTGCTGCTGGATGAGAGACAGGATGTCCATCTTCTTATGACCAATTGCATCAAGAAGTAAGGGTACCAGCTCTCTCTCCATCAACGCATGCTTTGAGGCTTCAGGATCTGAAAGTACACTCCTGATGCTGTGATATTTTCAGTACTTTAGGTTTTCTTCTTTTTGTGTTAGAAAGCTGGTATTTTCAGTCTGTTTTATGCTGTTGACCATACGAGATTGTTCTAGTTTTGTACAGTGCTGAATGATCCTCTCTAGGTTCCTTAGAGGGAAGAGAATTCAAAATTGCATTGGTCCTGCGGAGGTATACATGGCAAACTATGCTTGATGTAGCTACTGTTTTAGAATGGCAGTGTGTTACACTGGAGGTTATTGTCTTAAGGTAAATAAAACTGGGGAGACAAAATGATCACAGTAAATTGTTCAGCCAGTGCAGAAGACCTCTTGTAAAGAATTCTATTCCATGCTTGTAAATTTAATTCTCTCCCACCTTGCGAAGTAGGAAAGAGCCAGGCAAGCAGTTTATAGTGTAGCATCACTGAAGGTCCACGTATCTTTAATATGATTGAATTAGAGCATATTTTCATAAGACATTGTACCTTTTGCTGCAGCCATGTTGTTCTATTTGTTTACTTTACTTCTGCTGATGAGCTCTGAAGTTTTCTGACTTCAAGAATCAAGACTGTATGCTGCCTTCTTTTTTGGGTTGACCTAACAGTACTGATGGATGATTTTCCTTGGAAGCAAGGCAGCAACTTGGCATGTGCTATCTGCTTGGCATCTTGCTGAAATTGGGCAAGAGATGATGAAAAATAAGGATTTTTTTTTCTCCTTTTTACTTTTTCCTTCCAGCAAAGTGCCCCTAAACCAGGACTGTTTCTTTTTATAGTTTAGTGAATGATATTTGGTCTATTTCCAGTGATAGACACTGCTTTTCAAGATGGTTGGGAGCAGGAGTGGAACAGCTGGGGTCTGGTTGATTTATCCATATGCCTGCTTGGTTGTATGTGGTGTGTCTGGTTTTATCATTATTTACTGTTAGAACTATGTTCTAACATAGCCTCTGTTACTAGCGGCTGGAGTAATAGCAAGTAAAGTACTGATCAGATTGATTGATTGCTTAGACTGTGGCCTTGAAGTGCTTGGAAAGAAACTTGACAAAACTGTGGGCCTTGGGATCTGCTAATGTCTGGAAGATTAACATTTGGTCAAAGGTTCTTTTCATTGAAATGTGGTATCTGTGAGACTCTTCCATTTGAACTAGGCTGCAATGTTAACGTTTGTTTTGATTGTTTATACTAAAATAAATTTGTGTGGTAAGGGTGTGGTGAATTTGAAAGGACCCAGACTGAAGCTGAGCAGAACTGGTAGACAGCTTCCCAGCACCTGAGTGGGCTGTCTGTTGCTTTCTCTGTTGGCTTCCATGCCTGCCACCTTGGTTTGCTTTCATTCGTCTCTTAGAAGCAAGACGTAGATTTTCCGTACAAACAGGCGAGCGCCCTTGGGAAGCACATACTTGCTGTACACACAGTTATGTATAGCTACCAAAAGCTTGCTAAAGGAAGGAAACAAAAATCAAACTGTTTAATGGCATGTGCTATCTGTTCTTTCATTTGTATGTTGCCATAACTTCTTGATGTTTCAAGTATAATGTTCTCTTGCTTTTCTGCATGCATGGTTGAGTGACGTACTCCTCGCTTCCCCTGCTCTCCTGTCATGCACTTGCCAATTCCCCTCACCCCCCTAACCAGAAACCGTAGTTTTACCTCCTTCACAACTGAATCATTTGTGAATGAATCCTGGATGCTGTGATGACATGAGTACTGAGTAGTTTGATGGAAAAGTGATTAGAAATTGGTTTTAAAAGCTGCTGTGATTGCCCCGTGGAAGCTATATTGTCCTGTGCGTAGTGTGGTGTTGGTGGATGGCCTCATGAGCAGTGTGTGCTGATAGGTATTGCGTTTTCCAGCATCTGTAGGCCAAACAAAATTCCTGCATGGATTATTTACAAGCTGTGAGTGGTGGTGGTTTTTTGTTTAGTTTTTCCAGCTCGAGATGGAGGATATCTTGCATAGATTTGTTTACCTTAATACTGCACAGTTATAGATGTGAATCCTATTTCTTCTGACTTACTATTTTTACTCAGTGTGCAAGTCTTAGCATAAATTATTATTTCACATTATACTAAAATTAGCATTTTTGGTGTATATATACAGTCTGGTACCCTTTAGTGTTTTATTTTGTGACCAATCCACATGAAGTTTTACAATTCATCATTCATTAATCCTAGCAGTCAAATAAAAGGGAGGAAGGGGGCAACTGGAATTAAAAGGCATTGTAAAACTATGCAAATCAAGCTACACAAAAATCTTAAGGCACAGAAACTGCAGAACAAGGTGCACGTGAACCAGAAACAGAAGCTAAAGCCTCTCCTAAAGCACGTTTAAACTGGAAGAACTTGCAAAGTCACTGCAGGACTGTACTTGATGTTGGCTTCTTCTCTACTTGCAAATTCCAAACTACTAAGTTTGTCTTTACTGTAGAAGCTTTAATGGAGTTCTCTGTGGAGTTCCTCTTCTCAGCTCAAGTGCTGGATGTTCATCTGTTAGGTTTACCCAAGTCTTTTGTCTTTGAGGATTCTGCGTAAAAGTAATGGAAAACTCAAAGCTCATATTGCTTCTGTCTCATACTCCCAAGTAGCTGAGAATCTGGAGACTTCTGGGCCATGTGTGCAGTTGGCTAGATGACCACACAGATGCACGTTTTCCTGTATTCAGGCTCTGTGTGCACTAACTGTTTTCTTGTTCTCCTTTACAGTGACCTTAACCATAGCACGCAATATGTGCAGGGGCTGGCACTCTGCACTCTTGGCTGCATGGGCTCCTCAGAAATGTGCAGAGACCTTGCAGGAGAGGTGGAAAAGCTCCTCAAAACATCCAACTCCTACCTTAGGAAGAAGGTACTTTTGAATATTTTGCTAAGGATTAAAGCTCAAGATTGCGATACCTTGCTAATGATGGGGATGCTGGCTTGAATATTTGTGCGTGTGCAAGACAAGCTGAGGCCAGGGGCCCATGTCTGTGTAGAGCAGGGATGTGTGTAACCTCTAAAAGGCAAGCCTCCTACAGATGAGGCATTTGTTTCTAGTTTTGTACTTTGTACCTTAAGGTTGTTGTCTGTAATATAGAACGCCTGCTTGTTCACAGGTGTTAATCCCAAGCTTCCAGTCATCAGCAGCTATGGCAGAGCATCTGCAAAGTGTAACCAGTATTGTTCTTTTAAATATATTTTGTTGTTACATCTTGGGAGGGCTGAGGGAAGCAATGGGGTCTTAGGAAAGAAAGCAATGGTAAGAGGAATTGCTGTGTTCTGGGAAGAGGCAGTCAGTGCACTTGGTTCTTGAGCAGCTGCAAAGAATGGGGTCTTCTCTTGCTTCTGTTCTCTAGAAAACGTGGGCAAACTTTTTGCAGTATATTTTGTTTTTCATAGGACCTATCACCTGAAGGAGGAAACTGTTTTGTAGGGGAAGAGATCATAGTAAAAGAAAAGAAAATGAGTCATATTTTAATAAAATTTCATTATTTACTTCTAATGTGCTATCCTCTCCCTCCCTAACAGCGAGACAAACTGAAGTAGCCCTGTTAAATGCAGAGCTGCTTAGAGGTTAATATGGCTTCTGAAGAGAATAACTTACAGATGAACCACTGCTATGCAAATGTTACTTTGCAACTCAGTGCCTTTTTTTCATCTTCCACTGTGGAAATTTTATTGAACTCTTTTCTGTGATGCTGCTTAGTATCACTTGTAGCAGAGACATAGAATATCGTACTAGAAATGGTCTAAGCCTCTGTATATCATGGAAATTGTGATAGTTCCCACTGAGCTAGATGTTCTCACAATGTCTCATTGTCTCTACGTTATGTACTAACTGAAGTGTTTTTCCTATACAGGCAGCATTGTGTGCTGTTCACGTTATTAGAAAGGTGCCTGAACTTATGGAGATGTTCCTGCCAGCCACCAAAAACTTGTTGAATGAAAAGAACCATGGTAATATCCGAGCCTGCTTACAAGATATGCCATTCCTTGGTGATGGCACACTTGCTACTGAAGCCTTTTGTTTGGCAGGAGCTTTTGAGGTTTATTTTAATGATTTGTTCCCATCACTATGCAGTGAGAGCAAATGTAGTTGAAGAAGCAGGGGTGTAGAACTACAAATTAGAAGGACGTTACATGGTGCAGGTGACAAAAGCAACCTGCTGTTTTGTACCCACTTCAGAGCAGGTTGAATGGGAAAGTCTGTGAATTGTATTCAACACACCACCTAAAAGGGTGTTTGGGTGTACTTTTCAGTTTTTTGTGCGTCTTCTGGTAGCATAGCACTATAGGATTCTCTGACATCTGTTTAGCAGGTATTCCCAGAACTGAGATAGCTACCTGTCAGGAAAGAGTCTTCAGTGCTGTTATAGATCATAAAATAGATTCTCACTTTTAATGGTTTTTTTGCTACATTGTTTTAGTGCATATTCTTGTACAAGTACTTCAGAAGATTATTTAAAGAGGAATACAAAAATTATTTATAACTTGGTTAATTTGTATCAAGCTAGTGCTCACACCCCAAAGTCTTAGTCCTTTAGCGTATCTGCAATGAGTTAGGGTTAAGAAAATAGTTGGTTGTGCTAGGAGTCCTACAGTAGATGTTACAGGGAGAAGTTTGTCTGTCTCCAGACAGGATGGTTAAGTGCAACAGTACTAACAGGCCACAGTGGCTTCATGAGAAGCTGTTTGATTTTGTTGCTGTTGTTGCCACTATTGTAAATCTTGGAAGTACAGGACAGTTTTCCTGTAGAATGCGGTTCATACATGTGCAGCTACTTTATCTTATTGTAAAATGTGCTGATCAGAACATTTAGTCCAAGCACTGCTTAAAATAGGCAGTGATCTTTAAGACTGTGGTAAGGTCTCTCTAGAGCCTTCTCTTTTCTAGGCTGAGCAACCCCAGCTCTCTCAGCCTATCTTCACAGGTTAGGTGCTCCAGCCCTGTTTTGTATGATTTGTCATTTCATTACAATTTTTGTCATTTTGTGGAGCCAATGAAATTGTTAAAAGCAGATTTCCTTTTCCTGGCTTTTAGGTGTTCTACACACATCAGTAGTACTCCTCACAGAGATGTGTGAGAGAAGCCCAGACATGCTTGCACACTTTAGAAAGGTAAGTGTGAATTCATTAGCATTGCAGAATTAATTTTCATGGTTTTGTTTTGGTTTTGATGAATGCTGCTTCTTAATTTCTGGAGTGAAAGCAATGTGCATATTTTTAAAATAAAATCCTTACAACTATATGGGTGCAGAATTTAATGGCACTGTCTGCTTGTTATCGACGTAATAAGAAAAAAACATTGGGAATTCTGAGTGCCTAGCCCTAATAGTCTTCAGGAAGGGCGTAAGTTATAAAATAACACTCTTATAACTGTGTAGTATGAATCTCATCCTAAAGTTAAGAGTTTGAATAACCTCTTTGGCTGATATTCCCTTACAACTTTTTTGCTCTTTGTAGTTAATTGCATAGTGTCGCAAGGAATTGCATACGTATTAAACATAAAGAAGCAAAGATGTAAAACTGAGGCTTCCAGGATCATCTGAATGCCTTAACCACTGTCACACAATTTTATAAGCTCGGGTCGAAAATACCAATGGAAATTCTAGTTCTGTACATACCTCATCTGTGGTGCATGCTTTCATTTTGAGTTACATCGTTTTCCATTTTAATGTAAGGATTTGAGAGTCAACGTCATTCCTTGTCTGATTAGGAATGTTTGCTTCTTTTTCCCCTTTAGCACAAACTTCCTTACATTGATTGCTGTAACTTGCTCTGCAGTATTATTGCCATGTTAAAGACTACCAGTAGAAGGGCATCTGAGAACTTCATTGATTTTTTGGTCAAAGAAGGAGGAATTGAACAAAGCTGATGAACAGAACTGGCCAGCTGCTCTTCTAAAGTGTCTCAACAGAGCTTATTTATTTTCATGCCCAGTTTACTGTTGTCCATTGGCTTGTATCTGTCACTGGGGATTTCAAACAGTACACCCTTTGCATCTTACTGCTTGGCGTGCATCTCCACTTGCCCTGATTGTATATGGCAGAGTAGGAATGAAAGTGAAAGTGGGACTAGGAAGATTTGAAGGTAGCCATCTCTGCTACTAATTGCTCAGTTATAGATGATAGTCTTACTGGTTTAAAAAACAAACAAAGAAAAAACGAAGATCCCAGTTCAAAAAATGTAGGTACTGGGTACATACTTTTCTAGCAATTTCTTTGGTTGTTTACTCTGTGAATGGTATAACATTGATCTGTTCCTAATGCCGCTTCGTCTGTTTTGTCCCTTCTGTCTGTTTGGAATCCTGCTCTGTGTTAGAATGAAAAGGTAAGGTTTAATTCTTGTAGATGATGCACGCTTGCATTGAATCTATACGTGTTTGCCTCTTGTAAGGAAGTACCCGTTAATGCCACATTCGTGATTTGATGCCACATGCTTAACTAAGTCGTACTTCTCCAATGGTTTTTGTGTGCTGGTCTTGTCACTAAACTTCCATCCCCGTGGCAGCCCTGAATCTCAGTTGCGGCCTTCTCGAAACACACGCCTGCTTTCCTCAAGCCCTCATTTAGGGATTTCTAGGGAATTTTTCCTGCACATGTACGCCACAGCCATGGGTGTTCTTTACCACCAACTGGCTTTGTGCTTTGCCTTAAATGTAGGGCAGCTTTGAGTAATTCCTTTACACAAAAAGGAGCAGGAGAGGCAGGCAGCCACCTGTACGTGGTTTTACTGTGCTGCCAGAGAACTTGTGGGTGTAACTCCATTGCTGATGTTCTTCATTAGTGTAATTTGACTACAGAAGATTGGCGAGGGGCCCTCAACCGATCTTCATGGCTGTGGTCTTTTCCTTTGTTTGGCCTGTCCTCAGTCGTGATAACATTCTTGCATGTTAGAAGGCAAAGCAAATGTTGATCGGGGTTCCAGGAATGCTTTGGCAGATCACTGCACTTGGCTGTTACTCTCTTGTAAGGGAATATGTTGCAGCATCCTTTGGTTTTCACTTTGAGGCAGATAATAAGAAATTCATGGTTCTTTCTGTATGTATTACGAAATGCATGTTTTCAGAGGAATGTCTATAATTCCGGAAGATCAAAGGCAGGAATAAAGAGATGGCAGGAAAACTGAGGTACTTTTCTTCTTGCACTGTGCCACAAAAGTGCAGGACTTAACTCCCAAAAATATTGTCCATTTCTATGTCCACATGCAGCTGCTGTGCTCTATAAATCACATTGTGCTTTTGACAAGTACTGCTACTATCTATCCCAAGTCTTGACATTGTCAAATCAAAATTGATCTTCAGAAGTGGTTAATTTTACTTAAGTAATCTCTGATACGGTAGAAATTTAGTTGGAATGCAGTCCTGGACTGCATGCTCACGTGTGTGGTAGCTCTTGCGGTCAAGCTTGAGATGAGGAGAATAGGCACTGAAGCTACTGAAGGAAGAAGCAGTGTAGAGCCCTGGGGGAAAGCTGGAGGGAAATGCATTCTGCCCTATTTGGAAGCTCTCGGAGAGGAAGCCTAATACAAACCTTTCCTTTTTAGAGGCTAAACTGGATGACATACCAAACTTGAAACATTCCTCAATGTTTTACTGTAGTCCTAGCAATATCTGAAAAGATCAAATCTCTTGACTGTGCCTGATGCTCTGTGGGAATTGATCCTACCTACTGCATGGGAATGTATGCTAAAATGAATTGGGAGCTAATGTGGTAAAGCTCCCAAATGAAGTTTTGGAAGGATACCAGTTTAACAGTCCTAGCAGCCTCCCTTGTCATGAAGATTGGGGTTCCTGAAATTGATATTTCCTTTTAGGTATTGCTTGTCAAGATCTGGTGGATTTAATACTTTAAAGATGTAGTATAGGGCTCAGATTCCAGCTTAGCTAGGAAATGACTAGAAACATATAAGCTGTAGGTATTTATGTAACAATCTCTAGATGTGCAGGCTGGACTTTGAGGGAAGAATCTGTAGACCAACTTGATTTCAAATGCAAGATTTGTTCTTTGACCTGTACTTTAAAGCTAGGGAGGTGTAAAGGGCAGGGAGAGAACAACAAGCTCATAGGTACGCTTTCTGACAAGTCTCTTCTTCACAGCTTGTTCCCCAATTAGTTCGTATTCTGAAGAACCTTATCATGTCTGGATATTCACCAGAGCATGATGTGTCTGGGATCAGTGACCCCTTTTTGCAGGTAAGAACTGATGCAAATAGTAATTGATACTTTTAATTCCTGCACTGTGTTTTGTGACATAGGTATGACAAGGTAGTTAGCGGAGGGCAGCAGTGTTGATTTTAAGATTGTCCTTGTGTTAGAGCCGGCTGTGCAAATACTCTTCATCTCCCTTAGTGGAAGCCACCTGGCTTAATTTAAACAGCAGTTGTCATGCCCAATGAGATTGCACTAAGTTGTGGCAAAAGGGAGAAGGCATGACAAGCGCTGGTCTTGCAGGAATGTGCCTGGTTTGGCACTGAATGGCACTTAGCAGTTTTGGCCAGGGAAAAGAAAATGAGCACAGCGTTAGCCTGTTCTGTTGGTAAATATCTTAAAGGATAGAACCAGATCTGCATCTTGCTTTGAAATGGAAGGTCAGCATCTTGTTTTGCTTCTTTGCCAGTCCTCAAGAAATAATACTGCATTTCATGGCCCTTATGTAAAACACTTCCATCCAGTGAGTTTTTCTTTGTTTTGCCATATAGGTGCGAATCCTGCGGTTATTAAGGATTCTAGGACGAAATGATGATGATTCCAGTGAAGCAATGAATGACATACTTGCGCAGGTGAGGTTTGCAAGGTTAATCACCTTACACTTTCTCTGTATGTTTGTTAATAATTTGAGGATACAGCTGCTTGCCATGCTAGAGTGAATTTTGCTGCCAGAAGCATGCATTCACAGGTGTGGTATGTGTTTGCTGAGGGCTGCTGAGCTTCACTGCCTGTTCTGCAGAACAGCACAAAGAGGATGTAATGGAGTCACTTACTTTGTTTCTTTCCTCCAGGTTGCTACTAATACAGAAACAAGTAAAAATGTGGGAAATGCCATTCTCTATGAAACTGTGCTGACTATTATGGACATAAAATCTGAGAGCGGACTGCGAGTAAGTTCTCTTTGCCAGGGCCTTTTTGACTAAGCAAGCTTATGAGAGGGAAAGGCAGCTCCACAGAGCTTGGTTCTTGATAAGACAGTAGGCTCTTCGGAAAGTGTACTTTTTTTTTTTTTT
>WBMW01000043.1:54499-72173 GCA_013396635.1 Penelope pileata
GGAAACCTTCCTGGAGACTGTTTTACCTTGAGTGCAGAAGAGAGCCTGTGCTGTTTGTCTTAGCTTTTCGACAGCTTAGTCAGGCTCCAGAGCCCTTTGTTATGCTTTTGGCCAAGACCTTTTGATCACTGTCCCTTTTGTAACTTTTTCTGCAGGTGTTAGCCATTAACATCCTAGGCCGCTTCTTATTGAACAACGACAAAAATATTAGGTAAGTCATATGAAGTGTGTTCCATCTATGCCCAGTTTAAAATGTGTGAGAAGCAGTTGCATAAAGATTACACTGAAGTAGAGCTTTCCAGGAGAGCTTGCTGGGAAGTGTTGTTAGTGGGGTAAGCATGACTGACAAGCTTTCTTTTTTCTTGGCATGTTTTCTCTGTCCAAACCTTGACTATGGCTCTGCCCTTCTTAGTAGCTGAGTCTAGGTGTGCATTCTTATTCTTAATGTGATTTCTTAATCTAGCTGAGTGTTTTCTCCAGTATCCTGTAAATCTCCTGTCATCTTCCAGCTATTGGTGGTGACATTCAAATCAGGGTGGGTGGTGGAGATTTTACAAATTAGGCAAGGAGTTTGTTTACTTCATGGTATACTGTTGCCCTAAAGAAGTAATGATTGTGCTTCGGTCGCTCTGAATCTGGACATGGAATTGCTGCAACTGCCAGAATCAGGTCACATCTCTAGGCACTGTTGTTGCAAATCACAATGTAGGTAGAAGGCTCTAGCTTTGGGAGTTGCAACTCGCATCGCAGTTTGTGTGTGATGTGTGGAGGTCTAACCTTTAATTGCCTTGACTTTTCAAAATTAAGACTGGACATGAGAAAAAACTTCTGTGCTGTGAGGGTGACAGAGCACTGGAACAGACTGCCCAGAGAGGCAGGGGAGTCTCCTCTGGAGACATTAAAAACGTGCCTGGACACTTTCCTGTGCGGCCTGCTCTATGGAACTTGCTTTCGCAGAGAGTTGGACTAGGGGAACTCCAGAGGTCCCTTCCAGCCCCTGTGATTCTGCGGACAACTGGCCTGAGCCCTGGAACTGGGATGGGTGCTTGTCTGAGCAGCAGGATGCTGTTAGACGTGTTCCAGTTCTGTATGGTAACTCTCCTTTGGAGAAGGGCCGGGCAGTCCCCTGGAGGATCCTCGTTTGTTACTGAGGAGTACGAGAGAGCTCTGTTGTGTTGCAAAAAAAGATTAAATGGGGGTGGGCATTTTTTTTTGTGCATAGAAATTGAATGCTTATACTGTTAACTATTTCGTTTTACCTCATATCCTTATCCCAGATACGTAGCTTTGACATCATTGTTGAAAACTGTGCAGACAGACCATAATGCAGTACAGCGGCATAGAAGCACAATTGTGGACTGCCTGAAGGATCTGGATGTCTCCATTAAAAGGTAACAGAAATGTCAGTGAAATAGGCAGCCTATGAGAAGTGAGGACATAGGGGAAAGTGACAATAATACTGTAGATGAGACTAGTATTAATGCATCCTATGATTTCTGCTTCAGTAGGGTAACAAAGATGATGAAAGCATGGAGCCACCTTTTTTGAGAAAGCTGTTTTTACATGTTGCACATCTTGGATTGGTGAGGGGGGGGAAGTTTTCTGTTTGCCTGAATCCTTCCAAAAGGGAGTCACCAGGGATTAGGCAGTGTGCTCACAAGAATCAAAGCCTCCATAGAGGCTGATCCTAATCAGAACTATCCTGACATGCTTGGTGTTATTTTCTTGCCCAGACAAACAGACAGTGTCATGTTGCCCTGAAGCAGTGTTAAAGCCCTTTCAAAAATGATTCTAGATGAAATTAGTTACTGGTAGAATTTAGATTTACTAGATTGTTTAAATGGTTTGCTTATAAACTGTGTCCTGTTGTGCATTCTTGGTGTTGTTTAAACTTCTCTGCCACCTGATGCATCTTGCTACAAGGAGACTTTTTTTCAAATAACTCAGACTAAACTTCTTCCGATTACTCTTACTTCAGTTGTGCTCCTTTTACTCACGATAGTAACTTTTTCTTATTTCTGTCAGATACTCACAGATAGTCTCGAATCCCTCAATCTCAATTCTTCTGGCCTGTGTGAAGTACTACACTTAATCTTCTAAATCAAGTTTTTCAGACTCATGATTGTTTCAGTACTCTCTTCCGTACCATTGTTCATTCTGCAGCAGGGTGTCTGAGCTCAGTGCGGCATGAAGCAAGCGTGGCAGTGATGGGGGCTGTTGCATCCCTTTGCACTGTGTGGAACTCTGAAAGCCAAGATTTCATCCAACTTTTATCGTATCACGAACATATTTTATTTCTTTCAGAATTGCTCACCCTCTTACCTCCATCTTGTCAAACCAATTAGATATGCCATAGCTACTTGTGCTGGAAGACAGTCTTCAAATTTATGCCTCTTTGAATCAGATCTAGATTTTTAACAGTGCTACTTAAATCTATACAGAATAGGAAGCAAATTGGAACTGTCTTCTGAAGATTAGTTGTTACTGTTATGAAATGGGTATCACGTAATCTCGTTTTACAATTTTGTGCTATCCCGAAAGGTAAATGTTTATCTTCCATGCTCAGCAAGTCAGGCTGTCCCACTTTGGTGCTGGAGCCAGAGTGAGGAACAGCAGAGGCCTACCTAGGTTTTGGATGGAAGGCCACAAAAGCATTTTACTGGTGCCTTTTAGGAGAATGTGCTGCAAACAACAGAGCTTCCTGTCTGAGTGCTGTTGGAGGATGAAGCCCTTGAGTGATCCATCGGCAGAGCACAGTGTTGCCATGCTGACACTCACGCTGCTGACAACGCACTGTTCTCAGTGAAGCAAAACACTGCTGGTTATCGGAGTCCCCAAGTAGCAAGCTTCAAGGGCTGAGACTTGAGAGAAAGGCATACCTTGTTTTGGTTGACATCTGAAGTGTGGCCTGTTCTTATAATCTTTTAAACATCTTTTAAGCCTTTCTCAGTGACAGGCAGAAGATGAAGTTCCTGATAAAATTGTTCCCTCCCCTCCCTACTTGGCCAGTTTGTGTTCTGAATTGCCCCAGGTGCTCGGTTCAGATTGCTGGAACTGAAGAATCTTGTAGCTTGTATAACTTTCTTCTTGCAGTTGTGTCAGAATTGACCACCATGTAATTATAAATACTTGGACAGCCAAACCTTAACACCGATGGACTCTGGTTGCTGAAAGATATTTCTAGCCTTAGGATATCTCGGGGAACTCCCTCTGTCCCACTCCAGTTTAGATTTCTCTGGTGGGTATTTCTTGTCTGCCTGTGAACAAGACAATACTGTTACATTTAATCCTGTGAGAAGAACCTCCCATAGTAATAAAGATAAGTGCATTTGAGTAACTGAATTTGTTTTACATGACCAGGAGAATACACTTTGTTTTCTTTCCCTTGCCCTAGGCGTGCAATGGAACTGAGTTTTGCCCTGGTTAATGGGAACAACGTTCGTGGAATGATGAAGGAGTTGCTGTATTTCCTAGATTCCTGTGAGCCAGAGTTCAAGGCAGACTGTGCATCTGGAATATTTCTTGCAGCAGAAAAGTACGGGATCAACTTTTACTTGCCATTAATTTATTTTGTCTGTTCTCAAAATTATGTGCATTTTTGTGTTGTCTCCCCCTCCCTAACCTCTAAGAGAGGATGTGTTGATCGTGGGGTTTATCAGTTTTACTTCTGCTGAGAAACAGGACACGCTGGTGCTTCAGGCACACAGATGTTCCTTGCGGGCGGTCCCCATATCATTAAGCCAGTCTAGCTTATTGATTCCCACGGCTCTTTGGAACAGGTTTTGGGTTGACAAAACCTGGCCCTGCGCCCGTTCCACATGCCCCCCACATGTGCGCTCACTGTTTACGTGTACAAGTGAGATGATCTTATTAGTGTTAAGCCATTATAATCAGCAGCCTGACTTTGGGGTATGGTATGTGCAAGATATGGCTGTGCTTGTGTACTCATCCAGCGTTACAGTGTCAGCATTAATACAAAAAGCCGAAGAATGTAAAGTTATTTTTTTATTCTAGGAAGTAGTAGGCCGGGTGACCAAAAGGGAAGGAGGTTCCGTTTGCTTTGTTGATTTTTCTTCCCAGTGTTAAGGCTAGTAGCTATTGATCTAATTCTTTCTTTATTTTTGTCAGATATGCTCCTTCCAAACGCTGGCACATAGACACAATTATGAGAGTCTTAACAACGGTAAGTGCGATTGCCTTTCTTGTGTGTGACTTTGTAAAAATCCTTAAATTCTACCACAAGTTACCTACCATTGAGTAGGAGACAGCTACAAAGGCTGACAAATAATAAATGTTACAATACAGAATTGAAGTGTATTTATATAATAGTGACCTAAGGCAGCTAATCAGAAAGTAACTACGACATCGTTTTTGGAATTGATGTATGATTTCTGAAGTATGCAAGAAGACAGTGCATAGCAGAGTTTGTTTCTGCTGCAGTAACTTCTGAGTCAGGACAATTCTTGTGCTAATTTGGCACAGAGTCTGACTTCGGAGAAGTGACAAAAAAAGCCGCTTTCTACTCTCAGAGTTTGGCTTTGTCTTAGAACCTTCCATTTAACGGACAAGCTTTTCTATGGTGTTCTTTCTTCTGTGGCATGGACATAAGAATCCTGTTCTATTTCTATATCCTGTCCTCTTGACAGACAATTTCTGTCTGTCAACTACAGTTTGGTTTTCTTTGGGTGTAGCTGAGTGCCTTGGGAGAATGTACTGTTCTGTGCTTCTACCTTGAGGATGAGGAGGTTGATTTCTAAAACTGTGTGCAAATCAGATGGCTTTGTGAAAGGTGTCAGCAGATGCTGAGTGTTACTGAGAAGCTGTATAGTGAAACCTAACAACTTCTGTTTCTCTCAAATACACGAATGTTCTTGCAGGCAGGAAGTTATGTTCGTGATGATGCTGTTCCCAACCTGATTCAGCTAATAACTAATAGCGTGGAGATGCATGCCTACACTGTGCAGAGACTCTACAAAGCCATCCTTGGTGATTACTCCCAGGTAATACCCAATACAATCAGCTTCATTTTCCTTACTGCACTGCAATAAGCATGCTTACTGAGCATATCAAGGTAAGCCAGCATTGCGCTGTCTAGTTCCAGCAGAGATTGCAGAGGAAAGATATCTTCTGTAAGTTTCTGTTCTTATTTTCTCTCATGGAATTGTTGATCTAATCAAATACCACTGTTTCCTCTGCTATAGAGAATTTGGTTGGCTGAAAGGAGGATTAATACGACTCTGGGAAGTGGTGCTGGTTTGCTTTATTTCTTACAGGAATGCATTTGTCTCTGAGGCGTTTGATTTTTTTCTTCCTCCAACAGCAGCCACTGGTGCAAGTGGCCTCCTGGTGCATAGGAGAGTATGGAGACCTTCTGGTGTCTGGTCAGTGTGAAGAAGAGGAGCCAATACAGGTATTGCCTGAGAAAGAGCGAGCGTGTACCTGGCTGAGGCTGGAGATGCCTGATGCTGGCTCTGTGAGGGGAATGCTTGCATCAGTTACTTGGCAGTGGTGTCTGTGATAGTGGTGCACCCTGGAATGGGATCCGCTTTCCATGCTGTGCAGGGGCTATTTAAACATACCCAGCTTCCTCTCTGAGGAGTGCAGCTGCACTGGGCAAAAGTAGTGTGATTTTGGTGCCAGCCTAGCTTGCACAGTGTCTGCCAGGGTTTAGGTGTGTATTTTGATGATAAATCTGCTTTTCAACATGTGGAACGGGAACTTTTATTTTAAAAGTATAATGTCATAAGGCATCCATCTGGATATATCTGTGCATATACGCTGCAGGTTCACCAAGTTACTGAGGAGGTAGGAAATGCTTGTTAAGCAAGAGAAGTTTTTACAGTATGCCCTGGAAGGTTTGCTGCAAAGCTTCTCTCTGTCTCAGCCTAACCTTTCTGTACCTTTTCAGGTAACGGAGGATGAAGTTCTTGATATCTTAGAAAGTGTTCTGATATCTAATATGTCTGCATCTGTTACACGAGGCTACGCTCTCACTGCCATCATGAAGCTTTCCACAAGGTTCACTTGTACTGTCAAGTGAGTTCACTTTGTTCTTCACAGGATTTTGTTGTAAATATGCTGTCATCAGTTGTCTTCGGTACAAGTATTCTTTGGACGTGTTCTGCTTCCATGCTTAAGAAAGCTGGTCTTTTTACTGGCTTTTACAGTTCTCCTTTGCTTGCAAGCTGAAAGACTTCCACCAATGCATACTGTTTTTTCTGTATGTGGATGTCATCTACTGTGTAGGGAGTTTAAGGCATGTTGCTCCTGTTTCAAAATTCGTGAATGGGAAAGAAAGTTCTTACTTCCATTGGACTCTTATTTCCAATTTTTTGTTTTGTTGGGAAGAAAAATAGCCTTGTTTTGTACTGATGGCTTGACTGGAGCTTTGGTATGATATACCTTGTGCTGATACATTAATCACCTATTAATCACCTACTGACTTCGTTGGGGAGGAACAGGAACAATTCAAAAACTGTTATTGCATACACACTCAAGGAAAACAGTAGTGACTACTATTTCAAATCAGTCATACAGGACACCTGTTGAGCATAGGTCAGTTAGTGTCTTTTGGATGACACGTGCTAATTTCTTGCTCGTTACTGCTAATTCCATAGTGTTTTTTGTTGTTGTTTTTTTGCCCTCTCCCTTTTCCCACAGTCGCATTAAGAAGGTAGTTTCCATTTATGGCAGCAGCATTGATGTGGAGCTACAGCAGAGGGCAGTGGAATATAATGCACTTTTCAAGAAATATGATCACATGAGGTAAGTGCTGATGAGTTTTAGTGTTTGAAAAGGCTAATAATCTACTGTGGTCTTCTGCATAGTACGTACAGAGAGCTTTCCCCTTCACTCAGTTTTACAAGACAACATTTGTGTATTTTTTTTTCCCTAGCATATTCTAGTGTTCATTACAGTGGAAAGGTCAGCGTTTAATAGTTTCTGCTCATTAAGACTGTGGTTGAAAACTTTGCCCATTGTTGGAGTTATTGGCACTGGAAATCTTTTTCAGCCCAAAAGATGTGTTGAGAGTGTGACTTGCTCACGTTGCATGCAGTGCTTTGAAACTTGATCCACAAGGATAATGGCTTTTCTTGTATTACACATCAGTTTTCCCTGTATGACTTTTCCTGCTTCTTTGTGTTGAAATTGGGATTCTGTGTCCTTGGCCTGTTTCAGCCAATCAGCTGACCTTCTGACTCAGCTGAGTATGGAACAGAACAGTCAAATGTCCTGTGTCTACAGTTAATCCACGATTGCTCAATCATTTAATATATCTTGTTATCCTGGTCCCACAGTGAAAACTGCATCCAGTACTAGCAGAAAACAAGGGTCTTGTTTGGCTCAGCTGACAGCTAATATATATACACTGTCACAAAATGTCAGGGAATTGTTTTTGACCACTTCAAGCTATTAGGTAGTCTTACAGTGCCCCCAAATGAAGCTAAAAGGAAAAGGCAGGTTACCCTGTGTATATCTTCTCTTGAGTGTTTGAATGCTTGGATTAGGATCCAGGAAGATGGCACAGTGTAACTATGTCAGCTTCTTTCAGGCCAGCCCTGCTTGAGAGAATGCCGGTAATGGAGAAAGTCACCACCAATGGCCCTACTGAGATTGTACAGACCAATGGAGAGACAGAGCCAGCAGTACTGGAAACCAAACCTCCACACTCTGGACTGCAGCCTGGTAGCCAGGTAATGGAAACTAATCTAGGATAAGTTTCCACTGCCTGTCAGATCGTAGTACTAGCCACTGCCCTTTCAACAGCAAGCTGAGACTGTCACCCTTCCTTTCCCTGCTTCTTTGTAAGTTCTGGCCTGGTGATAAATCTCATCACATCTCTGCTCTGGTTTCAGTGCCAAGAACAGAAGTGTGGAAGAGGTTATTGTGGGGAGTACAACAGCAAGGTGGGGTAAAGCCATATCCCCCAACCTGTTTGTGTCCACAAACTTCATCCTTCTCTTATCGCTGTGATTCCTAGAGCTTGGAAAGCTAGATCTTGTACAGGGCCTGGAACCATAGCCAAACTAAGAGCCTCTCTAATCAGTCAGCAGCTCTGGTCTTTAATCTGAGAGCAAGTGGAATCCATCATGTTTGTAATGGAAAGTAGCAGAAATACTAATATGTAACTTTTGTTTTTTCATTAGGCAAATGATTTGTTGGACTTGTTGGGGGGAAATGATATAACACCTGTAATCCCCACTGCACCTACAAGCAAGCCAGCCTCTGCTGGTGGGGAGCTCCTTGACCTACTGGGAGACCTCAACCTAACAGGTGAGTAGGCTGCATCTCTTGAAAGTCTACAGCCTCAGTCCTGGGGTGGGATGTCAGGATGATTGCTGAAGATGCGAGGGCTAGCTAGTTCATCACTATTAAGTCCCTGTCTTCACAATTATTCTTGTCAGGGTCCATATTAGCATACAGGTGGCATCAGGGAATGACATCGCAGGTTGATTCTTAATGATTAGGCACTAGGACTTGTGTATTTTTGTGTTCCAGTCTGAGAAGGCTGTGAGCCTTCCCAGAGAGAAAAAGGAGATGTAAGAGATTATTCCATTTGAATGCCTGCTAGCTCAAGAGGAGACAGTCCTTGTTGGTAAAAGCAGAGATGAGTCACATGACAACATAACTATTTGTAGAGCTTCATATCTAGAGATATAAGTATTGATATTTGAGCAGTTGATATTTGGAGAAGGAGTAATTACCTGTGTAATTCTATGACAGCTAAATTTAATAATTTTCCAACATTTCTTGTAGGTTCCCCGGTATCTGCCCCTGCATCCCAGATATCACAGCCTCCATTCCTGCTTGATGGACTGTCATCACAGCCTCTCTTCAATGATATTGCTGCAGGTTAGGGACATCTGAATCCTTAGCTGAAGGTGCCACAGCAGAAGAGGAAACAAGTGCTAGTAACAAAAAGGAGATGTCGTTGTGAAGTGGCACACACACTGGAGCAGGAGGGAGGGTGTTTAATCTACAGAAGACTTTGTGTTCTGGGGTAAAGGAAATGAGTTCTGTGATGCTGAGGATGATCTCTAGATACTCAAGTCTGCTATGTTTTTGTTTTCAACAGGAATCCCTTCAATTACTGCATACAACAAGAATGGGCTGAAGATTGACTTCACCTTTGAGAGGTCAAACACCAACCCTAGCGTCACTGTAATCACGATACAGGCCTCCAACAGCACAGAGCTGGATATGACGGATTTTGTTTTCCAAGCTGCAGTACCAAAGGTAGAACCACTTAGAGCAACTACAGTGACAGGTAGAGGGCCAGCTGCGGGTATTTCCTCGTCTGTACTTCCATGTAGACAGAAACGTGCAGCATGGTTTTTAAAAAATAAATAAGTAAAACAAAGGTGAGCTGTTAATGTGTTCCTGTAGCGCTCGGTTTGGTCATCACCTTTCTAATCTGAAACTAAAGGTTATAAATGCAATGGAACGTGGGTTCCTATCAGATTAGACTATATCTGCTTGTATAAAATCTTATTTTAAAAACACAATTTCTAGGAAGATTGCTACACCATGCCCAGGAAAATGTTGGGTCAAAAAAAAAAAAAGACAAATCTTTCCCTTTATTCTTAGTTTCTAAGAAATATACTATGCTCTTTGAAGCTATGAATACATGGAAAAGGAAATCCTTTGAAGCTATTAACTGCTTATAAAATTTGAAGTGAGTTCCCACATAGTGATTAGTAACTATCCTGCTTTGAGCAGCGAATCGTCCCCCCTTGGAATTAGCTGCCGCACAAAATGAAAGAGATGAATACTGCTCAGTTTGTAGTAGAGCAGAACATTTAAGCAAGATATGACTGAAATGTTGAAATTTGGGAAAATATATTCACTTTCGGGAGCTTCACTTCTGGGAATTACTAATGCTCTAACTAGTTTGGATAAATTTCATACCTGCCACAGGCAGGAATTAGGGAGAGAATGGACCTCCTGAAGTTAGAGATGTGCTGAGCAGCCTTGGCTGTTCCACACGAGGGTCAGACTTGAAACAGTGCATCACTGCTAAACTTTAGACTACAGTAAGCCCCCATCCCCTAGTATTTGTGCCGCTGGATCTTCTTTGTGTAGAAAGCAGGTGGGCTAGCAAATATTTTGTTCTTTACAGATAGGGAATTGAACAACTTGTTACCTGACTTCCCTGTGTCTGTACATATACTGTCAGGACCAGGAACTGTGAACTCTTAATTTTTCATGGTTTTTTTTTTTTCCAGTGCAAACAAATCACTTAGTTTATATTCTTGTTTGATTGAACATCAGCTTGTTTTCTTTTTGTCCTTCAGACGTTCCAGCTGCAGCTCCTGTCTCCCAGCAGCAGTGTCATCCCTGCATTTAACTCGGGGACCATTACACAGGTCATTAAAGTCCTGAATCCACAAAAGGTGAGTGTTTCTGAGAACAGTTAAAGACACTGTCTGGGAGTTACGCATTTAGTGATAGGGAATGGTAAGTTGTAGTGACAATAATTTTGGTTAGGGCTATGAAAATGTTATGAAAAAGACAGGAGGTTGTAGGCACAGATTTGGCTATTTGGTTTTATTTCCAAAACAGACTCAGTGCTTCACTGTTTTGAATTTGTAGATGTCCGTTGCATCAGCATGGTTGTTAAACAAGTTTGTAGCTGATCTGTCTAGAGGAGAAGAACCCTGGTGTTTGTGTTGTAAAAGCGAAGTCAGAATAGCAAGCATCATGCCACTTAAATACATTTCTTTCTTGCTATCTGCAGGTGCATTTCTTGAAAGTTTAAAAAAAAAAAAAAAATTGCTTGACATAATCTTAACAAAATTGTCTGTTTTCTTGAGTGACATTGTTTAATATGTTATGTGTGTATTTTTAAATAGTTGAGGGGAAGAGTCTTTAGCTGTGATTTAATCATAGTTCCTTTTGTCTTACAGTCTTCAGAGAGAGGCTTCCGAGACTGGGGAAAAAAGAGACTTGAGGGGAGGGGGGGATGTGGCCTACATGTCCTCCTTAAGAGGTTTTGCGAGTATTCAGATGGCATCAGAAAGAATAGTAAAATAAAATTGAAATAATTTTCATCCTTTGTGGGATACCATTGAGATCTTCCTGCCATATTAATTTTTTTTTAACACTTAACATCTAGAGCAGTATGTAAGTATTACTGCTAGACCCGTATGCAAGCAAAAAAATGAATTAAATTCTTAAATTTCAGCCAAAGATTTCACTGAAATGACTGCCTTCTAGAGCAGTTTTTATGGTTCCATGATCTCCTCTCATCTCTATGAATTGTGCTTCCCTCTGCCTCTAGTAAGGCATGAGAGTAACTATTCTGTCTCATATAAATCTGATATGAACTTCCATATGGGTGCTGGAGGAGACCTGAAAGATACTTTCTAAACATGGGAGGTTTTAGGAGCTTTCCTGTAAAGTGCCAGAAATCGACATATATCCATCTCGTACGGGCCCCGTAAGCTGAAATATGCTTTCTTGTTGGAACATCAGAACTCCTGTGAACGCTTGAGGATACAGAGGTGCAAGCTAGTATTTCACTGCCCTCTGCTGTTACCCACTGTTTTGTAACTCTTCTATACGTGCATCACTTACTGTCCTTTAGATGGCTACTGACTGTAAGTGCAGCTTTGCAAAAGTCCTGTCCATGAGATAGTGTAAGTTATTTCAAATATTCTGAAGAAAACCTCAATTTTGTTGTTTAGGAGGTAGTTGTTTGTCTTTTCAGTGTTGTTTTTTTTTTAAAAAAAAAAAAAAAAAAAGTCTGCTCACCTGGACACGGGCTGCCATTATGCTGAACTGAAACTAATCGTGAATATGGGGAGAGTTGTAGTGAGGAGGCTGAAAGACTGACAGGTCTTAGAATTTAATCTTCAGGATGGATGAACAAAGTTATACAGTGGAATGGCCAGTTACCCAGAACAGTACCAAATATAACCAAAACTAATACTGATTATATTGATCTAGTAGTAAAAGTTAGTGTTTATTAGTGATTAGTTTCTTTAGCCTGAGGCTGGTTGGAGCAAGCTTTGTCCTCCTTTACTCTCTGTTACCCTTTTTGCATATTTCCCTGTCAACTTTTCCTGGTATGGGGAAAAGAGCCAGAAACAGCCAGCTTTTTGCTTTTCCTTTTATGATTTTTGATAAACAAACCTGGCTGGAGCATGCTGTGCTGTCTGTTAAGAGCTTCCTAGTACCTGGATGACAGCCGAACAATGGAGTATAAAGCAACTTCTGGGCTGTTCCCATCATTTAGCCACAGCAGGAGGAAATATTCTTAAGAGATGATGTCTCCAGTCTTTCTTAGGCTATTTCATCCAGTGCTACAGAGCTATGCAATACTTGAAGTTTCCAGGCTGTTTCTTCTCTGAGTGAACAGCTCACAGGGGAAATGATCCCTCTCTCCATGTAAACCTAAACGCAGTGCAGCAGAGTCCAGATCTGCCTCCTGATTTCTTCCATTGTTAATTGGGATTGCAAGACGGTTATATTTAAGGACCTCAGTGTTTGTGAGAGCAGGGCCGGTGCAGAGAGAGATGTAAGTAGGAGCTGTGCTATAGGTTTTTTGAGAAAACTTGTACTTGACCTAAGAACTACAGTGAACAAGCAATGTTCTACTAGATTAAGCATTCATCTGCAGTGCTGTAGCTTACCCTGCACATCCTTCCAGCAAGCTTTTGTGGTGAGGAAAGGTCTGTTTCGTCTTCACAAGGGATGTGGGACAGGGAGCTGGACTTGGGGAGCTTCACTGACCTTTAACGAAGACCTGAATTTGTGTTTTGTTTTGTTGTTGTTTTCTCCCCTTTTCTCTTGTAGCAACAACTACGTATGCGGATCAAGTTGACATATAATCACAAGGGCTCAGCAATGCAGGATCTAGCAGAAGTCAACAACTTCCCCCCTCAGTCTTGGCAGTGAGGCTCTGGCACCATTCTTATTCTCACCCCACCCAATCAAAAGAACTCTGGGAAGAAGGTTGTGATCCTTGGCAGTCCCCTAAACTGTACCATGGGCATGGGGAACAGATGAGACCTGCTGATGAGGAGGAATTTTCCTGAAGTGATTGCTGACTTTGAAGCATATCTGTTAAGACTAATCTCCTCTCCTCTGCTGATGAGGCTGGTGGCTTGTGGAGGCTACTTTGCACTCCCTCACACATGCATTCACAGCCAGAAGCAACATTCCCTCCCTTCCCTGCCCTCCCGCCCCTAAAGAAACACAGCCTGGTTGGAAGAGAAGTCTGGAATTTCTTGCAGGGAGACTTTCTATCTCTGCAGCAAGTGAACAACTGCCCCTTTCTGCTGTCTTTTTCTTTTTTCCCTGGGGTGGGCAAGGTGTGTTTTCATTCATTACTAGCTGGATTATCTTCAGGCACTTTCATCTGGGGCTCGGAATGGGGATTTCAAGAATATTAGGTTGCTTGCCTCTTTCTTCTTGTATCCCCTATGTCTGAAGGGGCTGGAGGCTTTTTATGGCCTATTCAGTGCATTACTTGTATACACACACCTCTTAGTTATGTGATACATGCCAAGAGCAAGTCAGGCCTTGGGACTTCATCTACAAACCTGGGACAGTGCAGGAAAGAGGTGCCGGTGAGAGCTGATAAAATTGCTTTGGTGCTGTACTTGGAAATGAAGACCTTACACTTGAATTTTCTTTCTTTCCATCATCAGTGGCTGCAGCCATACAGATTCACAGTCTTCTGTAGCTTCCCCAGAAAGTGTAGTGGTGTATAACAGATGTAGAGATCCAAGGAGCAGCTGTTTTTCTACTATGGTTAATTTCAAAGCCTTTTGACCAATTAGTTGTGGTTTATGGGTAGAAAAGTCACATTCAGTTTTGTAGATCAGTCTTTGAGCAAAAGCTCTGTTGCCTGCTGGGAGGCTCATCAGTGACTATGCTGCAGAGTTGTTCTTCCCAGTTATTCCAGACCTTCTCCCCAGTTTAATTTCCAGAGCCTGTTGTAGACCCCCTGGATTCCATTTGATTTACTTCTGACTGGGATATTTGTGTTGTATATGTAACATTGGCACTGAAATAAAGACCATGCGGTTTAAAGAGACCTTCTCCCATTTTGTTACTTGATTGATCCTTGTGGTTGGCTCCTTGCTCCCCTTGTAGAGAAATCTGTGTTAGCTCAGGTTCAGACTGAGAGGAACTAAACTGTTTTTTGAATGAAAGCCAGTTTTTTGAGTGTTTGAATCTAAGGTTCAGTACTCTTCTAAGCTGAAAGCTGTATTCAGTTATGCTTCATAGTGTCAACTGTTGTTGAGGTAGCAGAGTTCCATGAATTTTCATGGAAGTGATGTAAAGGATATAAAGCACAGTGACAAAACTATTCAGGGGTTCGATGCCCTTCAGGGAGGAAGAGGAAAGGATATATCTTAGGTCATTATTCATTAGTGTGCTGGTAAGTTAAGGTACCCCAGCTTCCAGCTGCAAAGCTTTCTCAAACGAATGGTACATCTGCTTTGTTTGTGTTACATGGCTATAAACATGATGATCACTCAGTGCTCTGGCAGCATGCTTAGACCCAGCCTTTTGTGTCTGCAAAAGTACTAACGTTAGGTTCCAGTCCTGGCTAGAACTATTGCAGGAGCGATGCACAGTGTATTTTGGGAAAATTAAAGACCTATTCTGCCCTTGAATCTGTAGCGGGGGGTCACTAAAGGTTGTTCAGTCTGCTCTGGTTTGAGCCACAGTAGGTAATATGATGTAGGACTGACTGTAACTGTTGGTATGTCTAGTAGAGTAAGTTTAGTTTATCTTGGGAGGCGTTTTTGCTGCCTTATTGAGAACACTGGTTTGAGCATTCAGTTCACCAAAGTTTCATTATTCTGTTGAAACTGGCGTCATTATAGCATTATAAAAACTAGTAAGAATGATGTACAATTTCCTTAAAACTGATTCTGGGTTGTGGCAGGGTCTTGGCTGGGCTCTCAGTGGTAAGACAAATACTCTGCCTCAGCTGTATAAGCATAACGATACAGGTGGTCTTGCAGAACACAGCTGAATCCAAGTCATTTCTTGGGTGCTGAGCATTTACTTCTGTTGCTTTTACTACAGTCGTGACTTTGACCCAATTGGCTCAAACTCCTTAGTGTTGAATGGTGAGTGTGTTAAATGTAGGCTCCAGAGGGCTCTGAGGGTGTCCCAGATATCAAGCTAAAGGGAAGTATTTGCCTTTGTTCCTGAAAGCCCCATGAGGTGTCTCATTCTTCTCAGAATTGTACTTGGCCACTCGTACTGAAAGCTGGTGCACCTCCATCTCCGGTCCTTTTTGCTGAGAAGAGCACTGCTGCAGGACGATTAGACAGGGAGAAAGACATAAACGATCCCTCACCTGGCCAGTTCATTGCAGCATAGCTGGAAACAGCTTACCTTGTCCCTCTTATACTTGTTTTCTGTCCTCTAGAGCAGGTGTATTTTGTTGTTGGTCGCTGTCTGACAAGCTTTCAGGGCAAATTCCTTTTTTGTTAAGCCACTGTTGCACAGAAGCGTTTGTGTTTTGGAGAATGCGCTCTGTCATATTCCTGAGTCAAGCTCAGGGAGATAGTGCATGTACCTGAAGGGCATTCTGCTTGAAGCCATCCCTTGGCTACGAGGTACTCCCTTGTAGCAGCTGAATGTTCCTGTTGTCCTTGGAGCTCTCTTTCTTCCCTTTCCTAAGAGATGGAGTGCTGACATTACCCCAGGAAGGAAGGTTGGGTTTCACACGTTTCCCTGTCTGCAGTACTGTTGCTTGCTCCTGTTCCTAGGTACATCTCTTAACCTCTGTGCTGCTGCTTTTTCACACTGAAGAGTACTCGATGCCTCAAAGTACTCTGAGGGCAAAGTGAGCCTTTATTCCGCTGGTGGAACACAACAGTTCTTTTAGGTCTGGTCAACAGTTGCCCTGTTTCAATGTAAGGGGGATGTAAAAGGAGCAAGAGAGAGACTTCATGGCTAACCTTACTAATATCGGCATTGCAGACTGGAGCCTGGAGAGGCTGAATGTCTGTCTGGTTTGTTTGTTTTTTCCAAGTGAGTGTATTTTGAGTTGAGAAAGGACAGAAGGAATAGTGGTTGTAATGGACCTGAAGGGAGAGAAGACATAGGAAGATCCTAAGGTTTGACTTAGTCCATTTTTTGATGGGACAAAATATGGCCTTGAACAACTTTGTGAAGCAATAGCAGTGAGGGAGCTGCCACCTATACAGCACCTTGGAGGAATAACTCAGAAGATTCTGAAGCAGCTGGGAAAGGCAACTTAGTGCTTTCCCCAGAGCTGATACTGGCTGTGGGGTGGAGCAGCAAAGATGGCTTTTNGCTGGTGCGCTTTCTATGTGTTCATTTTCTACCTGAGGGCTGTGAGGGAAGGAGCTACCGGCCTGCTTCCCTCTGAACTTTTGCTCTGTTCCTGTATATTCCTTTTTCTTTCCTGATGTTTTAATACACATTTTATGTAAAGCCCCATCCAACCTCGTATAAATCCAACCAACCAAAAAAACCTACAAGAAAACAAAATGAACCACAACCTCTGACCAAATTAAAAACATGTAATTTGAGCAGGGAGCCTGGTGGCATTCTAACTTCTGCAAACCTATTTTTGAGATGTGAAGAATTTAAATAAATGCTAAGTCTTAGGTGAGTGAGGAGCATAACTGATGTAAACACTTACATGGGATGCATTAGACTTCTGCTGTGTGTATTGTCTTTTGGTTGAAACAAATTATGAAGTGACTAATAAAATGAGTCAATATTCCATGATTTAAAACAGCGCCTTGTTGCTTTTTGCAGGTACAGAAGAACAGGCTTTACCAATTCTTAGGTTTGACCGTGCCGAAGTCACACAATGGGAAATAATCAAAATAAGGGCAGAATTTAAAAAGCTTTCAGGAAATTTCGTAGTAAAATGAACAGAGTTTAAAATGCTTAAACAGTTTGGGTTAAATATCACCCCAAAAGAGAGCTTGTCAGCTCTCAGCAGCAGTGTGCTCCGAAGGCTCCCTGAGATCTGAACGTAAGGTTTCATTTTCCCACTGGTGCCTGCCCATGGCGTCAGTTACGATTCCCGTGCTGATTTAAAGTCTCCTTTTGTAGTCCACGTACACCTGAGACAAGGGTTGGTGTCATCTCACTGCCTATTACAGCAGTGCTCGTGTCTGCTGTGGGGTTCTTCCTTGGTTTCTAGGCACTGGGACGTTTCAGTGGATGCCGTGTGTTTTCTGGTGTCTGTTTTCGGTGTCTGCTGGGCGGCACATGCAGCAGCACAGTGGGCTGTCGGTCAGTTCGTTCTTGTAAACGGGAGAGCTCTCCAGATCCTCCTCTCGAGAATTCAGACGCGGTCTCTGAGGATGTCGGTGTGTGGCAGCAGGGTCGGGCGCTGCTCTGGAGCAGGTGAAGCGCTGGGGAGCAGTGCGGGCTGCTGGCATGGGGCTGCCCCTGTCGGGACGGGTCCCCGCGGGCAGTGCTGGGTGCAGAGCAATGGTGTGTAGTGAGTGTTGGGATGACCCAGAAGGAGGCAGGACATGTAAAGGAGATGCGGAATAGGATTTAGTGGCACGGAAATAACACGGTGAGCAGCTGGAAGGCACGGCTGGAGGCAGCTCTGGACCTCATGAGGCCAGGCTCAGCAGGGCGCGTGGGAGCCGCGCTGGGGCCATGGGCGGGGGGGGGGGCTAGGGGCAGCCAGGGCCGGCCGGGAGCGTGT
>WBMW01000043.1:72459-103075 GCA_013396635.1 Penelope pileata
GGGGCGGCCGCCGCCGGCCGGGCTGTAGCTGCCGCTGATCCGGCGCGATGGGGGAGGCCGGGCCGGGGCTGGGGCTGGGGCCCAGGGAGGCGCCGGAGCCGGAGGAGGACGAGGCGACGGTGGGAACGTGGGGGGGGCGGCCCGGGCCCCGCGGCGGCATCCGGGTGCTGAAGGTGAGGAGGGGGCCGCGGCCTGGGCCGCTCGGGGGCCTCCCGTGCCGGCCGAGCCCGCAGCTCGGCGGAGGGCCGCGGCAGTAGTTCCTCGCTGTGCCCAGGGCGATGCCCGCCTCGACCTTGGCGGGGCCCGGGGCCGCGGCCCACCCGTCCCGAGCTGCCCTGGCGGCGCGGAGCGGTCGGAGATCGCCAGGGGCCGCCGCGGACGCTCCGGTTTTGATTCTCTTACAGAGAAACGTGAAGCGCAACGGGAGCAGGAGCTGCCTGAGCCGGGGCCGGTTCGGCTCCCGCGAGAGGGACTGGCTGAGGGAGGACGTCGGACGGGGCTGCGTGTACGTCTACGGGAGGGATCCCGCGGCCGCCGCCGCTGACCTGCGCCTGGTGCTCTGCACGGTGCACACCCCCGCGGCCGAGATATGCGGCGGCGAAGAGAGGAAAAGCCTCTTCGTGCAGCTTCACGGAGACCTGGTCAGGTGAGCGCCGGGCGTCCCTTCAGCCCTGCGGGGCTGTTCTCGGCGTGCCAGCACCCACTGGTGTGTAGATGCAGAGCAGGGGTGCTGGGGGTCAGCTGGGTACGGCCCTGAGTAACACAGTCCGTGACGTCGGGGTCGGTGCTGCGCCCTCCGAGCGCAGCGCAGCGGCGGGGGGTTGGTGGCTGCTCTGAGCAGAACC
Source organism: Penelope pileata (assembly GCA_013396635.1). NCBI lineage: Eukaryota > Metazoa > Chordata > Aves > Galliformes > Cracidae > Penelope > Penelope pileata. The sequence continues at coordinate 73,305 of WBMW01000043.1, forward strand.
GCGGCCTCCGTCTGTCAGCGGAGGTTCCTGTCGGTGCTTTCCTTTGCTGCGATCTGTGTTTTTTCGTTAAGAACATTGGAGCAATTTAGGAGACTGTAAGCAGTTATTCTGAGTCAGTGAAACATGTAACACACTTCCGCAGTTATGTCACGTAGTATTTATATATTAATAATCTTTTTCTTTTTTTTGCTGAGTTGCTGGGTAAATAATTAGAGAGAGGCATAGAGGTAGCGCAGTAAACGTTACATAATGGAGGTGTGGGCACTGTATCATGTATTTATGCCTGCAGACAATTGAGGCTGGAAGCAGACCTCAGAGTTTAAGGTGCACGGACTCTGCGCTGAGTGTACTACAGACTCCTCTAGGCCTGCAAGCTCCCACTGGCTTTCTTAGGATTTAGACTTTGCAGCGGTGCTTCCTGGGCTTCAAATCTGGCTGTGGAGTTGTGGCTTCAGTTCCCAGGAAAAATAGCATCGCTGTGGTCTCCTTGCAGGAGCCTGAGCAGTAGAGGCTTTGTGAGCTGAGGGGCAGTGGCAGCGGCAGCCTTTTGTGAGTGGAATGAAAGTCTTAAGTTGCGCGTGTCTGAAGTTGAAAAGCATGTAGTGTGGGTTGAATTGGGCTGAAGGCAGGTGTGCTAGTGGCAAGGGATGGGAGGACAGGAGGGGGAAAGGAGGCCTACACGAGAGCTGGGGAGGGCCTCTGTCAGGGAGCATACTGATAGGACAAGGGAAACTGGTGATTTTTCAAACAAACATTTGAAATCCTGCTGCCCTGCTGCAGCCATTCTTGCTGGCCTGAAAGATAAGAAGGATAAAAATAATGAAAAATCATATCTTACCTTGAGAAGGCAGAAGTGTGCCAGGATCGAGCGTTCTGCTTCTTCAAGGGGGTAAACCACAGCACTGTACCTCCCTGTTCAGTACTGTAGAGCTATTGTTTTGTTTAAATACATTGCTGTGTTTTATGGAAAGCACTTATCCTTTACCTGTATTAAGGTTCTTCTTGAATTCTGATGCGCAAGATTTCTGTTGTTCAGTGTTTGCTTCTGAAAGCTTCAGTTCATTCAGCAACCAAACTGTCCTGTTTGAATGTTTTTTTGCTGTTTGTTTTTGGTTTTGTTTGTTTTTAATCTAACAGTAGGAAATCCAGATACAGAGTATCTGAAATGTTCTTTTCCTGAGTGACACTCAAGCATTGCATTTATCGTTCCCTGGCTGTGGGTCACATGCTGGAAAAGCTGCTTTCTGTCACGCACAAGGCTTCAGTAGCAGAAGAATTAGTCTGAGGGCAGTCACAGGAGGCCCGGGCTGGGTGTTTGAAGACCCAGTCCAGTCTTATTCCTCTTGAATTCTGCACTAAGGGTTATAGAATGCATCAGGGTTACTGTGTTGGAAGTTGTGCTGTTTGGTGCAATCCATTATTTATTCCTTGTTCCTAGCAGCTTGCCTGTTATAGGAGGCACAGATGCACATTGTCGTTTACAAGAACACAGTGGAAAACTCTTCTTAAAGTTTGGTGTTGTGTTCACTGCTGTGTGTTTGTGTAGCACAAAAATAAAGTGATGACTTAGACCTCAGTTATGTATTTACAGGACTGCCTGGCTCTCTAAACTCCTGAGCCTCTGCAGGATGCCCCGAAAAAGGCTGAGAGCCTGTACTGGAGCAGGAGAAGTCTGCAAAGAGAGAAGCACTGATGGCAGTGTACTGTTTTGAGCTGATCTCATGTCCCATGTCTGTCTTGCAAAACAAGGAAAGAAAAAGCTTTTCATAAATCAGCTTTTCATGCTGACTGTGCAGAGAGCTGTACATTAGCTGGATTAGGATCTGTTTCCAGGAGCTCTAAAAATATGCACAGTATCTAAATGGTTGGTGGTGAAGTTGTCAGCACCGCTTGAATTTCCATTCTTGACTGCAGACTGGAAGCTATTTTCCATTTGGTTTTGGAAAGTGTGGGATCTGGTCCTTACAGCTTATAGGTTCTCCAAATTAGGCAAATAGATGTATTTCTGTGTTTAAAAAAAATAAATGTACATTTTTCCTAGCCAGGCTTAGCAAACATTGAATGCTAAGAACGGATGTTCTGAACCACCTATGTGTCAACCAGGTTGTCTTTCTTGGCTGGAAACTTTGTTGGTTTGGGCTGTAACTGTGGGGTAATCCTGCTTCTGTTTCTGATCCAGAGGTTCTGTGTCAAGTGAAAGAGTTCCAGCGCATACGCTTGGAATACCTGAAACCATTTGACTTCTTGAGCAGTTTCTTGTTGGCTGCAGAGGAGGTCTGGATGTGGAGATACTTGTAAAGGATGCATGTTTTGTGAAGTCAGCCCTGACCTAATGTGAGATGGCACCTGCAAAGCTGTCAGTGATAGTGGAAATAGTAGAGAATAATTGTTAGAAGGAATGAAGGATGTTTTTGACCTTCAGTTTGGAAGCGGAAGGATTTGGAGCTTATTGTAATAAAATATTTCACATTAGGACATGCTGCTGTGTGGATGATGTGTCAACAAAGTTTGGAAGAGAAAGGTCTTGCCAAACAAACTTGATCTTGATGCTTTGAAATTTCTATCACAGCCACCAAAGGCACCAGTCACGTGTTGCATTGAGTGGTGTTCTTGGTGTTGGCTGACATCAGACAGTCGGAAGTTGTTACTCAGCGTAAGGGTATTTTTGAATGAGGGATTGTTGTGGGTCTGAATAAAGAAAGGTAGACTTGCACTGTTCAGTTGTTATTCACTCTGTTAATGATCTGTGACAAAAAGGATGGTAAAAACGCAGGAAGCGTAGATGGAGGGAGTGATGAGCACTGAGAAGTGGGTGCTGCGGGCCAGTCGGGGTGGTCAGCGCACGCTGCTCCGAGGCAGACTGCTGCTCGCGTATTTCCACTGCCGCTGATGGCTTTACAGGTGCCGTCTCACAACTGGGTAGGCTGCCTCGGAGTAAAAGTAATTGTGAGTCAAAGTAAATCTACCACGCTGCAAGAAATTTTAGAAAGCACGATAAGCCTCATCTTGAAGAGAAGGCCTGACATGTTTTGTCTCGTGCTTTGTGTCTGCCTGCTGAAAGAGCAACAACATGTGAAGGTCTGGTGATGGTCCCCTGATGTCTGGCGCACTTAGAGTAAAACTGAGGGGTTTCTGTGGTGGATAATGAGAGCAGACTGCTGGAGCAATGTAACGCCCATTCTGAGTTTTCAGTGCTTAACCTTTTACGCTAGTGGTTTTTTTCCTAAAGTAAAACTTCTGATTTAGCCAGAAACTGTTTTTTATTGCAGAAGAAAGCAATTCCGTCTCTGGAAGTGGTGCAATGGGAGGAGCAGAAAATGTCTTTTTTGTTTTGATTATACGGAGCCTCATGTTTGGGGAGAATTTTCCTTTATTCGCACTTGGGTTAGCCCCAGAATCGTTTCTACAGTGTGGTTCTAAAAATATCTTTTAATTTGACAGAACATGAATGGGAAATTTGTTTTTTCTGTCTTTTGTGTTAGAAGTCGTTCCTGTGGAGGATTGTCATGTGCTTTGCTCCCAGCTGCATTTGCAAGAGACGCTCAAGTAGAGTTTGTCTGTACTTTTAAGTTGTTATATATTTTTTAATTATTCAGGGTCTGCTTTTTGTGCAGTATTTCTGGTGTCGTTTCTTGTCATTGTTTCCTCCTGATGCTCCGTAAATCATGGAACGGAAACTGTCACTGTGGTGCACGGCATACACCTGCTGCTTTTCCTCTCTGTTTCCCTCCTGCAGTCTCTTACAGGTCTTCAAGTGCTGCAGCTCTCAGTGCTGCTCTGCACGCAGGCAGTGCGGGCTTGGGGTGTGTGCTTGCCAGACCCTCAGAGCAGCGCTGTGACAGCAGCCCTTGCTCTCTGGCTGCCGTGAGACACGGTCAGTCTTCTTCAAGTTGTCAAACTGCTTTCTTGTGTGTGTTGCAGGAGGCTGGAGCCCACAGAGAAACCCCTGCAGATGGTGTATGACTACTTGGCCGGGCTGGGGTTTGACGATCCTGTCAGGATGCAGGAGGAGGCAGCAAACTCTGACCTCAGCTGCATGATCCGCTTCTACAGTGGTAAGAGCTGGTGCTGCTCCTGCAGCTCCAACCCTGAGGTGGAGCTCAGGGAAGCGCAAGCCGTCGACCAGCTGGCTTTATAGATGGCTGAATCATGCACGCAAAGTATCAGAAAGCATTTCTTATAATACAGAGTTTTCAAGATAGATTGATAGAAAAAGCAAAGTGGTGTAGTTCTCTTGACCCTGTCTGCAGCTTGGAGGAAAGAGCTCCATGGGAAGACACAGGACTGCTCTGTTGTCCTCAGTTCTCAGTGTTACTACAGGTGCCTCAGAGCCCCAAATGGGACCAGAAGCACACTGCAGTTCAGCCTAGATGCACCATGTCACACAACCTCCCTGCAGATAACAATCAATAAGCTTGTAATTGCTTTTCTACCGCATCTGACAGAAGGATGCTTGGCAGCCTGCGAGTTTGCCACGGCCTGTAATTACTTGTAGATTCAAAATGCACTATGTGGCAACAGTGGTAACATTGTGCTGAAAGTCACACAGTGGGTGCTTGTCAGACATTACTGCCCCCAGAACATTACTTGTCTTTTGCGTGAGATTTTTATTTTAAGTGCAACTATGTGTCTCATCTTTACTTGTCCTTTACAGTAATTGATATTGCATGTTGCAGCTGTGCTGCTATTTGTACTCACAGCTGAGAACGAAGACCAACTGGAAAGTAAACACTAATGTTCCCTTTCTCTTCAGAAAAGCCATGTCAGGTGGAACAGTTAGATCGCATCCTGCTCTCTGGCATCTATAATGTGCGCAAGGGAAAGACCCAGCTGCACAAGTGGGCAGAGCGCTCGGTGACCCTGTGCGGTACCTGCCTCGTTGTGTCCTCTCTGAAAGACAGCCACACAGGGAAGATGCACATCTTGCCTCTTGTTGGAGGGAAGGTAAGATTTTTTTATTATTATTTCTAAGCTTCCTAGATCTTAGAAAAGAAGAAAGGGTTATAATGGTGTGCATTGTCCACAGGAGGTTAATTTAGGCTGTATTTACAGTGTTAACAGAGGCAGGGAGAGTTGCACAACCCTATTCTACTTGCTTTCCTTAGGTAGTCAGAAGGCTGATAAAATGCTTGAAGAGACATTGCTTCTGCTTTCATGTTAGTGGCCAATGTTGTGAATAAGCATTCGCAGATGATTGCCTACTGGATCTACTTCAGCAGGAAGATGTTGAGGATTTACTGCTGTGTTTGTTTCCAATAACCTTACAAAAGAATTTTCATCAAAATATAATGTTACTGGTAGTTTGCAATAGCTTGCCCTAGATTTCAGATCCATGGTAACTGCTGGAATTTAGGCAGACTTGTTTCATTCCTCCCTGTGCAGGTGGAAGAAATGAAACGTCGGCAGTACACACTTGCTTTCACATCTGCTGGAGCACAGGCTCAGACATACCACGTTTCCTTTGAAACGCTGGCGGAGTGCCAGCGGTGGCACCGGCAGGCATCCACGGTGAGGACTGCAGTGCTTGGGGTGGTGGGTGCCAAGGAAATGAAGGGCTTTGTGATATGGGCTTGGTCTGCAGGCAGAGATTTAGGCTGTGATGCTGGAGAAAGTACGTGGGATGCTTTCCAGCTTTCTTCATTCCTTACGTGCTCAGGGTTACAGAGGCTTTCTTTCAGCTTTCTCCTGGGGCTCTGGCTATGCAGCAGTGTTGAGTAGCAGTTGTGTGTTTTTTTGACCCCCGCTGCACCTATTGAGAGTGTCACCAAAGTTGAGAGTATCAACAGTTAGCTAATCACAGGTCCCTGGAACAAACCCTGGGGACTGACTGGCTTTACAGTCATGGAAACCTGTTAATGGCTCCTGTTGTCATACCTGAATCTGTGTGACCCGTAGCCTACACTAGCACGGTGCTCCCCAAGAGGTCTGAGTTAACTAACGCAGAGAGCATAGGTCAGTGGGGAAGTGTAGTTTGTTCAGAACTCCATCCTTATTCCACATAAAAGTACGATTACCTGGTGATAGCTCAATGCTGAACCACACTTTGACCTCATATATATATTACTATGAAACATTAAGCGTGTTGCAGGATAAAGTTGGTCATAAAATCTGGAATGAAGCATGTAAGACCTTGAGACAAAGCATACTTACTGAAAGGAGACCTGATATTTGAAGAGACTTTATGAAATGCTGCAAAAACATAATGTGTGAAGGCTTTTCGTCATAACAGAGGTTATATTTCAAACATTACACTCTGAACAAGCAAACAAAAGTCAGAAGTAGTAGGAAGGGCAAATAGAGGTTTTGTAAATCTCTTTTTTGTAAACCTCTCTGTTTGCATCTTGGGGAGGCGCTCAGAGGCTGTGCTTTCTCAGCAGTTTCCTCAGGCAGAATACAGTTTCCTCCATTAGGCTCCTTTTCTTACAGTCCAGCTTTTAGGGAGTGTCCATTGTACGGACAAAGCAGAGCTTTCTCTGTGTGCTCTCACTGATATCCAGATATGCCTTCTTGTCATGGGGCTTGCAGAGACATTAGTAGCAAATGGTGTAAACTCATACTCCATGACCTGGTTTCCCACTTGAGCTCTTGACTGTGCTTGGTGGGTAAAAGGGGATTCTTTCATTTTCCTGCGTGTTGTTTACTACTTGCAGTCTTTGGTTTTCTGTCAGACTTCCATGTAAGAATTGTTGCACAGCTGCAGCTTTTCCTCCTCCTTTTCAGGTTGTGTCTATGCGACTCAGTATGGTTGATCTTTCATGCTACAGCCTTGAGGAAGTACCCGAGCATCTCTTCTACAGTCAAGACATCATCTACCTCAACCTACGACACAATTTTATGAGATCAAGTGGAGCAGGGAGTCTCGACTCTCTTTGCAGGTCTGCAAAGAATTCTTTTTCTTCAACATTTGGAGTTCTGGACATGAGCATTCAGGGATAAAGTGAAGGGAATGTGTTGCCTGTTCTTATGGGATGATAAAAGATTGATCTTCAGGAAGCTCTAACAAATGGGGGAATTAGGAAGCAAAACTGAGCAATGCAGACAGATAGAAGCTTCCAGTAGTTTACGGTGTTGGTGAATTCCCTTCTGTGAGTTCTTTGTGCTAAGTGTTAGCTTTGTGAGAGCCTTTTGGAGCAATATGCTGTTGTATGGACAAGATGCAAAACTAGTATAAGGCTCCTTGCTAAATAGAGAACATTTGGGGGTATAAAGTAAAAGGTGAGGAGAAACATAATGCTGCAGCTGTCAGCAAGAGTTTGTAGAAGACCTGAAAGAGGCTGCTTTCATTAATTCTGATTGTTAATATGCATTTGGAATTGGCAGAGGGCCTGCGAGACTGCCCCTTTACTTTGGCAATTTGCAATCTGCTCTTAAGAGAATGGCAAATGTGTGATGCTACGGAAGCATTATGTAGCCATACAAATGAAGTAGTATTACAAAATTGTTTTTAAGTGAATTATGAAAAACCGAAGTTTGGAGGAAGATGAGTTTGATGTCTATTCACTACTCATTTTAGAAAGAATTCAAGGAGTCACTCTATGAATCTAAAGCTGTTAGGAAACCTGTAGTAATATTGTCAAATGGCACTGCTTGGAACCCATTATGCCGTAGGAGAAATATATTTGGAGAGACTTTGCAGAACTGCAAGTCTGATTTTTTTTTTTTTTTTTAAAAAAAGATTTTAAATATTATTTGTAATTTCTAAGTACCCGTTTCCAGAATATCTCATCTGTGAGCAAGAAGAAAGTTGCTTGTGGGAATTCCTTGCAATTTCATTGATAACCAAAGTTCAGTCTAATTTTAATTCTGAACTTGCTCAAGTATATTCTAACTGTTGTTGATGCATTGTTGCTGGAAAAGCTTCTTAAAATAATTCAAGCTTTTGTTTTCTACTTCTCTCTTCAAATACATTGGATGTTGTTAAAAAACCATGTCAGAAGTTTGTTTCCTAAAATGCAGTATCCTTAGTTAACAGGATCAGCAAAGGGGCTTGGAATTCCTTTTGACCTTGCATGTAGTCAACAACACATCTGCGTTGTCAGAAACTCAACCCTTTCCCTTGCTATGTCTGATGGAGTTGAAGTCCTCAAACAACAAGAGCAATGTATTGGAATATTTCTGTCCCCAGGCCTGCACCAGTTTGGGCTGCTGTAAGAGGGGATAGCCATCCCATTGTGACTTTGTTGCTGTCCTTCTCTGTCTCTTTGTTGTAAACTCCATATGCCCTGTGAGAGCACAGACCAATGCTGAAGAGCTGTAATAAAAGGAAAACATGACTTCACTAAAGGAAGTTATTGATTCTGATGCTGCTGTAAGAAAAGGATCCCATGATTTTAGGATCCTTATTACCCAAACAACTCATGTATACAACTTGAATGAAAGTTGGGTTCGCATTTCATTCCTGCATCTCTTACTGCTCCGTATTGGAAAAAAAGAAGGAACAAAAGGGGAACTCAAAAGTCGGTTGAGTCCTACCTCCCTGCTGAATGTGACAGTCTGCTCAAGGATGCCCAGACCAGGTGGTGTCCCCTGCTGGCTTCCCTACAGCTTTGAAGATTGTGCGTCTGCTTCTTTTTTGCTTTGTTTGCTGTGGGAGGACGAATTCTAAAAATTGGTTACGATGTTGTGTTTAATGCCATACCTCTTAGGGGCAGTTTCTCACCACTGTCTGCTGATACCAGAAGAAAGAGCTGCTTGTTGTTAGGGACAGGTGCCGTACAAAAAAGCCATTGTTGAATTCCTGAGAAAGCGCTTTCACTTAAGTGTTTTCTGATTCCAAAACCTGAGACCTGTGAGCTGTCCTAGATCTCTTAAAGCTGAATCCATTTATATGAAAGCTCAAATCTGTAGGTTTATCCTCATTTCCTTCTTTGCTGTCCAATGTTGTTGTGAAGTTCTGTGTACAAGTTACTGATTTTTGTATCGTTGTTAGATCTCTGCGCTGCCCAGTTTGTTCTCCTTGGGAAGGCTGTTGCCAATACAGCATCTTTCTCTTTGGCTTTCAGCTGCATCATAAGAGTCTGTTTGCGGCTGCAGCAAATATAAAATGCTTGTGCCCGTTTTTATGACAGGGTGCTTTCTCAAAACAAACAATTCATGACCAAATTTCAAGTATACTCCCTCTTACAAAAAAAAAAAAAAATTAAAAACCTTTCAGTCTTTTACTTCAAGAGATCTCAAGCCAGCAGTAATATTCTACTGAAGGCTAATTAACCTTGCTATTTTAATTAAGTATGTGAAAACACTTCAAAATAAGAACTGAAAATGGAAGGGACCTTTGAAGATTATCTAGCTTCGACTTTGCCTCATCACTCACTGTCAAAAAGCTTGGTAGATGGAGCGTGGTACAAATGAACTATGTTTACAAGAAGTACTTCTCGTATCCGTACAGTAGATTTGCAATTGTCTTAGAAAAGTATGGCATTAATTTCCCCACTGAATTCATTTCTCATGGTTTCAGTTTGGGATGAGGAGGTTGTTTTTGGGGAAAAAGATTTTTGTTTCCCTTAGAAAGAGGTAGGATCTCTTTGAGTGGATCTCTTGCATGTTACCCCAGCCCATGCTCAATTTCTTCACTCTGTTTGGACCTTGCACAGTCTTAGGAGGAGGGCGACCCTCTGGTAAGCGCAGATGTGGGGCTGCAGTGATCGTGAGGGCCGCCACAGTGCTTGCACGTGGCACTTTGTGTGGAAACCCTTCCCTGGCCCTCTGGGTACTGCTCCTGGGGCTTCTCAGCATGGAGTCGGCACTCACTTGGGTTTCCTTTTACAGCTTTGCTCAGCCTTCTGCTGTGCTCCCCTTGAAAGGGTATTCCCCTCTTCATCTGTTCTCAGAGTAGTTCTAGCTAATGTTTAAAGTCCTGTTTTATGCAGCTTCACAATTTTAGACTGTTGCTCCAAATAATTGTTGGAAGGTAAGTTCATTGAACTGATGATTTTTAGCTTTCAGGTAATCACTCAGAGGAGGTCTGTCAGGAATTGGAGTAAAAGGCTCTGGTCTGTTTCTGCGGTGGAAGCGTGGGATTTGGTCACTTTCAGCATTACCACTGACATGCAAAATATCAGTGACTTAAAATCATATTTGTTTAGGAACTGCCGTAATGAGTTAGCTGACTGTATCATCAGTGTACAAAGCCTTTGTGACTGTAAGTTTTTTGCTTTGAGACCAGGGAGGTTTGCTAATTAAGTGCTATTCTTGCCCCCAGGTTTTCTCAGTTGAAGAGCCTGAACCTGTCTCACAACAGACTGGGAGAGTTTCCTGTGTCGCTGTGCGAGATCTCTACTCTCACAGAACTCAACATGTCCTGTAATGGGCTTCATCACTTGCCAAGCCAGATTGGCAAACTGCTAAAGTGAGTGTATTTCTTTTTCTGCAGTTATAAACTTTCCTGGTGTTTTGATTGAGCACAGCTAGCATAAAGGTGTTGCTTACGGAAGCATGTGTGCTCGTCAGCCTGTTTGCCCCTGAAGACTGAGTGCTAGTTTTGACTCCAGTAGAAGGTTAAGAACCAAGATACACAATAAGGTTTGTTTTTCATTCAAAGCTAAGATATTACAGAATGTTTATACAGTCAGTGTTTTAAAAGTCACAGCTATATAGCAAGTTCTCTTTCATCATTGGCAACTTCCTGCCTATTCTACTAGCTATTTAAAATAGTCAGGGCAACTTCCTCCTGTAATGGTGGAGGCTGATGGGTTCTGCCTGTTTTGGAGTGGGTGACCCTGAACAGGTGGTTACTGTGCCTTGAGTTACAGGTGCCACCTTGCTAGAATAGACTTTGAGGGCTCCTAAGCCAATGAACATATTCCCACTGAAGCTTTTTCCATTCTTGGTGAGGTTTGTTTGTTGTGGGTTTGTTCTTATTTGGGGGCAACTTATGATTTCTTGATGCGCATCGCATCTGCTGTTCAACAATGTATTTATTATGTCTTTGAAGCAAGCTGACGTTCAAGAAGAGTTTCTCATCAACTGTGTAGGTTTGAATGCGTCTTATTTTCTTTGCATCTGCTGCCATTTTGTACTCCTTTCTTGCCTGCCTTCTTATTTCCTTCTTACATCCTCTTCTAATTGTTTTTTTATTATTATTTTGATGTTGCCTTATTGATTAAACATAAATATTATAATGTTTACGTTAGAACATTTAAGAGTTTCTAAAGATCGTGCTGCCAACGATGTTTCCAGAAACCACAGGTTAGTGCAGTGAAACATCTCTGGAAATGAAAGAGAAAAGTTACAACTGCCAACGTAGAAAAGATGAGGAGACTTCATACAGACAAAGCATTATTTCAAGGCAGTTTATCATGTTCTTCCTCCAATATATCAATACACGTTTTTCTACAACTGCAGAGGAATGACTTTCTGAAAGTATTATTTGCATGTAATATTTTCAATACCAATGCAGTTGCTATTATAAAGTTTTAATTTATCATATAAAACTTTTCTGTGGTAACTTCTCACAGAGATCTAGTGCTTTTCCCAACAAATGTTCTTGATTTGTAGAAAACCAACTGATTAAGTAAACATTGTTTAAGTACAGTGTAAGTAGTGATTTCTGTTTTGCTTATGAGAACTTGTAATCTTTGGCACAACCAGAACTTTACCTCCAAAATAATTTAGGAATGATTTGGCATTGCATGCATGCCGTTCCATGCTTATAATATGAATGATAAAAAGTACTCCAGTAACTTTAAGTATACAAGAATAAAGTTAGCTGTTAGGCACTGTTAAAAAATAACCACACTCAATTTACTGAAAATGCAAAATGTGACAATCGCTACTCTTTTCTGAATTAGTGGTTTTTTTTTTTTCCCCACTGCTGCAGTCTCCAGAGCTTCTGGCTTGATGGGAATTTTCTCACATCCTTACCAGAAGAGCTGGGAAGTCTGCAGCAGCTCAGCTGTCTTGGGCTTTCCTTCAACAACTTCTGTGAGCTGCCAGCAATTTGCGAGAAACTCACCCTTGTGGACAAAATATCCCTGGCAGGAAACTTGCTAGAGGACCTGGACCTTACAGTGCTGAACCGTATGAGTCACATCAAAAGCGTGGACCTGAGGTGAGGATTAAACTTGTGTATATGTACGTGTATGAAAGAAGCAGAATGTTACTTTCTGTTCACAGCAGAGGAGCTGTGTAAATTCTAGTGCATTTTGCAATAAACCAAGCGTAGTTTTTTTTTTCCCTCCTATTGATTCCTAAACTTTTAGGGAGCTCTAATTCTGAGGATGTGCAGGATTCGTTTAGAGAAACAGGGTTAACTGAGCAGTGCCTGAATCCACTGAATGATGGAATGGTTTGAGTTGGAAGGGACCATAAAGATCATTGAGTTCCAACCCGCCCCTGCCATGGGCAGGGATACCAAGGAATGTGGCTTAGTACTCCATTTTCCTCTTCTGTTTTGCTGTTATCATGAGCTTAGGTAGCTCTTTGATCTCTCCTAGCCTTTTCTTGCTTTGTTTTTCTCTAGAGGTGTATTCCAGATTCTCCAGGCTGCCAACTGCAGAGCTCTCAGAAAGGGACAAAGACCTTTTTATCTCTAGAGAGGCCGTGCAGTATCTTGTCTCTGCGTTAGCTCTGTCAGTGCTAAGTAACTGTCCACTGGCCTGGCTTCAGATTCATAGACTCTGGTCTTTAGAATCTCTTAAACGCTGGGAAGTGAGTAGAATTGTTTCACCTCGCTGTGCAGACAGAGGAACTGTTTCTCTTCATATTCACTGCCTGAAATCCATCATTGCTCTTCATATGTCTCACTGTACTTTGAGGCTAGCCTTCCTTGGAACTCTTCTTTTCTCTCTTCTTACTCGTGCAGCGTTCAGTGTCCTGCTTTCTGACTACCTCTCATTTCTGAGTGTTTAGGCTGAACAACCTGAAGAGAGCAGCAGCTGACATTCTGGAGGGGAATAAATCTGTGACTTATGTGGATTTACGAGACAATCAACTGACAGATCTGGACCTGAGCTCGTTGGGCAGCCTGGAGCAGTTGCACTGTGAGCGGAATAAGCTGAGAGAGTTGACACTGAGTGGCTTCTCCCTTCGGGCCCTGTATGCCAACAACAACTGTACGTGTCTGCCTTTTCCACCTGCCTTCTTCATTCAAGCCCTGAGGGCAAAGGAAACAGCCCTTTGCTATCTCTGCCCACAAAAATACTGATATTTACATTATTGAGACCATACACGATGAGGCTTCTGAGGTCTGCTCATAAGGATCACATTATGGATGTGTGTGTACAGGCTGTGTAACAACTAGAGGTTGTAGTACTGAGTTCCAAACAAGGTATTTGTTTTCCAGTGAGAACTGTTTGGGAGTCCACACTTAGAAGTGCTGTTCTCCTTTGTTCTGGGTCCCATGTAGAAGATGGAGAACGGGATAGCGAGGAGCTGTAGTGCTGTATGGTAGATGTATGAGGCGTGAGCTCTGTCTTGGGAAGGATGAGTACAGACACTGAGTATCCACAGAGTAAGACTATTGCTCTCACTAGCTAGTCTGTGTGCTTCTCTGCGATTTTCCCTCCAGAGCGCTGCAATAACAATTATTTGCTTTACTTCATCAGGTCTCACAGCTGTCAATGTCTATCCGGTTCCTGGTCAACTGACATACCTAGAACTTGCCCAGTAAGTGACTGTATACCACAGAACATAAAGCAAGTATCTGGACACCTTTGGTGTTTTCTGCAGATGTTTTCTGGAGCTTTTAAGCTTTTGAAATAGTTGAGAGCAATTGAGAAAAGGCATTCCATCCTCACAATAGAACTGGAAAGCCAAACACTGAAGAATGACGAAATTCTTGCAGACTAGAAGCCTCTCTGAACCACTCTGACCTGTCTAGGTGCTGGCTGTCCTTCAGCTGTAGGCTGTAATCAGCAGAATAAGACAAATAGGGACCACTGAACGTGTGACAGCTTACTAAGCTGAATGGTGGGAGTCTGTGGGGCAGACATTTGGCATAGTCACGACTGCTCGTTTTGTTGCCTACATCTGCTCCAGGAACAGTGTTGTCAGACCCGTAAAATAGGATGCCCAGAGGATCTGATCACCTCTTGCTTCAGTTCGGGCTTGAAGCCCAATAGTAGGGTAGCACAAAGTGGCCAGTTCTGCTGTGTCATTGCTTTACACAAACAAAAGCCCGATTATCAGAGCCTTGCAACAGTACTTCCTACCAGTCATGTTGCGTTACGCGGCTGGCTGTGAGATAAATTCCACATGACTAGCTCAGATACTTTTGTGCATTTTCTGCCTGTTGTTTTTGGTTTGGCTATCAATAGTGCTGTGTGGTGTTCAAACAGGACGTATTCCATATCAAGTGCTGGTATCTAGCCATTTCCTCTTGCTTTTCTCAGCAATCAGCTGCAGTGTGTCCCAGACTGGGCGTGTGAGGCAAAGAAACTGGAAGTTTTGGATATGAGCTACAACCTCCTTGTGGAACTCCCATCAAGGTCAGCAAACTGCCTTTTTGTACAGAGCTGAGGTTTCTTTTATGGGGAACTGACTGGGAAGAGAGAAGCAATGCTAGTCCAGTTGTTTTATTCCTTGTTGTGCAAATATATAATCCACTTACTTTCTCCCTGCAATTTCCAAAATGCTCTGCATTAATATGTTGAAAGAATTGATTTCCAAAGCAACCTGTTGAGTAGCAGGGGCCAGATTGTTCCGTCCTTTGCCAGAAGTTTGCACCTGAAGTAAAACACACTGCTATGGAGTAACTTTGTGTTACAGTAGTAACTGTGAATGTGTCATAGATGAGGCCCTAACATACCTTGCATTGCCCCAGAGTTTTCACCTATTACCTTTCAGAAGTAGATATCACAGAGAAACGATATCGTTCATCTCAGAGGTAGCTTTCACAAACATCATCAGCCTGTTCCTTTCTCTCTGCTCCCACTTCAGCTTCTGCAGAAATATGGTAAACAGGAACCAAGAGCCAGTATGATTTTGTAGGAATTTTATAATGACTTCTTCAAGGTACCAGGAACATTGTGGGAAGAAGCAAAGCACGAGTGCTCTTGGATTAACAAGCGTTTAGTTGGGAGTGTAATTATAATGAATGAGGCAGTGTCTGGGGTAAGCTGTACTGAAATGTGAATGCAATGGTAGATTACAGTGAAGAAATGCAGAGAGTTGGTTGAGGTAGTTAAAGCAGCAGGCACAAGAAATATTCTTAGCAGTGACATCCTAGTGGTTGTCAGAGACAAGACTATATGCATCAAAGGCAAGAAAAGAGGATGAGGTAATGAGAACTTAGAAAAGAAATTTAGCCATGCTGATGGATCATAGAATCATAGAATGTTTTGGATTGGAAGGGACCTTGAAGATTATCTAGCGCTACCCCATCCCCCTGACATAGAGGGAGACACCTCCCACTACATCAGTTTGCCCAAAGCCCCATCCAACCTGGCCTTGAACGCTTCCAGGGATATAGCATCCACAGCTTCTCTGGGCAGCCTCTTCCAGTGTCTCACCATCCTCATGGTGAAGAACTTCTTCCTAGTATCTAATCTGAATCTATCCCCTTTCAGTTTAAAGCCAAGGCCTCTGCATGGAGTCCCCAGAGCCTTCTCTTCTCCAGGCTGAACAACCCCAAGTCTCTCAGCCTGTCTTCACAGGAGAAGTGCTCCAGCCCCCTGATCATTTTCATGGCCTTCCTCTGGACCCACTCTAATAGATCCATGTCCTTCTTCTGCTGGATAAGAAAGACCACATTTCAAATATGTTATATACAACAAACATGCAGAAATCAGAAACAAAAATACATGTCTTAAAAAGAAATTCAAGCATTTTTTGGAGATCTCTAAGTTCTGGAGTTTACTGTATCCACTGGGGATCTCTTCTGTGTGTGTTTGCTATCAACACTGTAAGTATGTCTTGTTTCCATTTGAAACTTTGCTGATGTGGACTTTAAACCATCAGGTAAATCCAGCAGACTAAAGCATAAAGAGCCTTGTGCAACAGGTTATAGTTCATCATGATATTCTCTTTTACCCCTGGTTATCTGAAAACAAAATTGTACCAAAGTGGTGTGAGTCAGTGTGAACAGAGAAGCTAGATCTGGGTGAGTCAGCTTGATTATGAAAATTGTTGTAACTGCATTTGAACAGCTTTTTTGTCCAACGTAGTTAGCTTTGTTGAGATTTGACTAGATGGTCCCTTCCAGCTCAAACCATTCTGTGAAATCAGAAAGCAGCTGAATTTATTAACCTGCATGGAGCAGTGCACTAATGCAGCTTTAGCTTTTCGTGTTTCAAAGCTGTTCTGTACAGGTCTCCCAGATTGTAATTCCAAATTGTCACCTCACCAAAAAGGGCAGGGTGGTTCTAGGCTAGGTCCAGATGTGTTCAGGTGCCCTTTCTGAAAATTTCTTCAGTTTTCTGTTTAGTTAGCAGGGATAGAGGCCTTTTACTTCAATAAGCACAATTCTGAAAAATGTAACAGCATCAGAAATATTACAGGAGTGCTAAGTAGTCTGTTAAAGCTCTGAATCTAAGTTGGCACAGGGGAAGCACTTCTTTCTGCCTACAAGTTTAAACAGGCATTTAAACCGATCCTTTGTGGCTTTCTTCTTTTTTTTTTTTTTGTCCACATGAGGTGTGTGCACGCAGACTCCTGGCTCTGGAGTCACACAAAGGGAAATGCAGGTACACTTCTGAGCACAGAGTGACTGAAGCATCTTACCGCATTTTTTTTTGCTTTGTCATTGTTTGTAGTTTATGGATCAGTGAACTTTAATTTTTCTCTGCAGTACAGTCAAATTATAACTGATCAAATATTCTCTTTTCCCATTCTGTGGATGCAAAGAGGAGTGAACCAAGCTGATGTGGTAAACCCTCTTTTCCAGGATCCTCAGCAGCTTGAGCCTTCGGAAGTTGATGGTGGGTCACAACAATCTTCAGAGCCTTCCACCTCTTCTAGAACACATTCCTTTGGAGGTGCTGGACCTTCAGCACAACCTGCTGACTAAGCTCCCTGAGGCGCTCTTTGTCAAGGCTCTGAAGTGAGTGACAGTGTTGTGCGTGTTCTGTCTGCATTAACCCTGAAGCTGTGAGGACTGTTGGTGGCATTTGCATGACTGTCCTCGTGAGGTGCTGTGGGCTTTATTGCATAAAGAGATGATGAGGGGGTAATTCAGGTGCTATATGAGAAGTCATCAAGCTGATGTGAGGGAATCAGTCCATGTTAATGTTTAATTACAGGAAAACGGATACGTGCCTAACCTAACAGCCAGTCATGGGTTTAACTTCAGTTGCAACCGTTTCTAAGATTGCCTTACTGCCTGGCAAGCTTTATTTTCAGAAGTAGCGTGTAAATTCAGGTGCAGAGAAGAGAAGCCATACAGATTTTCAGATGTTACTGCAGGAAGTACATCAAGTCTTGGAAAAACAGCAAGAGAGACCCTTACTGTTTGTCTATTCAAGCTTGAGTCAACCCTTCTTAAAAGACTCTCAGCAAGAGTTTATGTAGTCATCTTCCACCAGTGGTACCCACCTCCTCCATCAGCTCTATGGCACCCGCTGTTTACTGCAAGATGCTGTGTTCATCTGCAGTGATAGATAGCTAATAAGTCATTTGTAGTCTCAAATCTTAATGTGAGTGGGGATGTTACACTGTCTTGTCTGACCTGGTTAATGCTGTTGCTCCGTCCGCACAGGCAATTGTATAGCTACTTTTCCTGCTGTTAATGGAGTGGTTTAGGTGAAGTCTGGTTTTATTTATTTATGTATTTATTTTTGCACTTGCTGTGGTTAGCCTCAGGTACCTGAATGCATCTGCAAACAGCCTGGAGTCCTTGCCCCCTGCATGTACAGGAGAGGAGAGCTTGAGCATGCTGCAGCTGCTTTACTTGACCAATAACAACCTCACAGATCAATGTATTCCTGTCTTGGTGGGACACCTGAGCCTACGGATCCTGCATCTTGCAAACAACAACCTACAGGCCTTCCCTGCAAGGTAGATAGATAAGGCTGGTGGGCAAGATAGGCAGCCACCATCGTTCTGATCAGGACTTGCTTTGCTGGTGCTTCAGTTGGTGTCAGAGCAAGGTGCTGTCCCTGTGGCTTGATGACGAGGGCCCGCCACATGGGGAGCAGCATGTTAAGGGGGAGCTGGCACAGTACTGCTAGTGCAGTGGTTCCTGTCCTCCCAGTGATGGAGGATTTGTGGCAGGGATGGGGCATTATTTCTTCACAACTTCAGTGTTAACGGCATGCAGCTTGCAGTGCTGCATTTTTCTCTCTTGCCACAAGCCCCTGACTCAGATTGGTCTGAACTCTCTGCACAATGCAGGTCATATAATTGCATCCATTAACTTATGCTCCAGGCTCACAATTTGGAGTTAAGTAGTGAGAAATGCTTCCTGTAATTTATGAATGTAGAGACTCCCGTGTGTTCCTACTAAGTTGTGAGCATACTCAGCCATACTTTCTTAGAATGTGTGGAGGGTTCCTTTGAACACTTACCAAATTTTCATAGGTTTTTTTTTTTTTTTGTCTGCGTGGGTAGCAGAACTTGGATGCTGTTCCACTGAACATCATAAGCAAAGATATTTCTGACTGCCAGCACCTACATGAGTCCCCTGAGGGTTCTGAGAGCTGTTTCCTCTCTTACTGCAACTTGCTGAAGTTTCCATGTGCATAACATTACTTAGCTAATCTAAATCACTTTTAAGGTATCCTTAAGTTACCAAATAGTTTGTGTTACTATATGTTGAAACTAAGATTCCACCATGTTTTTTTAATGTGCAATATTTACTAGGTTTAATTTCAAGAGTGTTCATATAATCTTGTTAATTACTGATCTGTTGACAGTCATTGATTCAAATGCACCTCCCTGCTGAGGCCCTAGTAGTAGGACTACCAGTGAATTCTTAATTCTTTATTACTTTTCAATATCTTCTGCAATACAATTTTGGGCTATCGAATATAGTTTCTTTGGAATATAGTACAGAGCTAGTGCTAGCTATACTGGTAGACATCTGTGTCAGGCTAATTTGTAGTCTCACTTAAAAAAGAAAAAAACAGTTCTGTTACATTATCATAAAAATGTAAGGTATTTTTTCTTATTAATTATATCAGCACAAATCATTTGACATTGTTTGCATCTGTACAAGCTTTGCTGTGATTCTCCCTGGTACTGGTTAGATTACAGAACCACTGTCTTGTAAACCTGTTTATTCCTTACAAAGTACGCTGACACAGCATAGCTTTTTCCTGCCAGTTTTCAAATCAAGACTTCACAGTTTTCTGCTTTAGTACTGTAGAAGTCATGTGAAGGGATCTGACTGTTGTGGAAATCCAAGCCAGGCATCTAGGAACCCCAATTTGTAGTTACGGCATCCCTTTGGACTCTTGGAAAGGTCAGGGTCTCCTATCAATAAATTAGAAATGTAGCTTGTAAAAGGCAGTGTCTATGGATACTGTTTGTGCAGGTCCAGAAAGTGACAAATTCTGATATTTTGTTTCCCTTTCAGCAAACTCAGTAAACTGGAGCATTTGGAAGAGCTGAATCTGAGTGGCAACAAACTGAAAACAATTCCCACCACAGTGGCAAACTGCAAGCTACTTCATACACTTATTGCACACTCTAATGAAATCAGCATCTTTCCAGAGATCCTGCATTTGCCTCATATTCAGGTATTCTTTCAGAGGAGATAATAAGATACCAGAAGGAAGTTTGGGTGGGAGAATGAAGAGTAACTGCTAGAAGAGGAACTGGAGATCTCAGCATTTTGCTCGATTAGCTT
This sequence comes from Penelope pileata, assembly GCA_013396635.1. Lineage (NCBI taxonomy): Eukaryota > Metazoa > Chordata > Aves > Galliformes > Cracidae > Penelope > Penelope pileata. The sequence continues at coordinate 93,028 of WBMW01000043.1, forward strand.
GTGAAGAGGGCACAAAGTACACATTCAAGATCTGTTGCTTGTCTTAACTGACTGAAGAGGGCTCATTTCTCATTCATTTTCACTGTCTGTCTCTGACCTGAGCTGATAGGTCAGCACCATTTTCACGAGCTGTTTGTGGCATACAATTAGTAGTTGAGGGGGTCATATTCCAGTGCTCCATCCTAACATCATAACTGATCAGATGAGAGAACAGAGAATATTTTCTTCATCGTGCTTTTATTTATTTATTTATTTATTATTTATTTATTGCTATTGCAGATTGTGGACTTGAGTTGCAATGAGTTAACTGAAATCCTAATCCCTGAAGCACTGCCAGCTGCTTTGCAAGAGTTGGACCTGACTGGAAACACAAACCTGGTGCTAGAACACAAGACACTGGATATCTTCAGGTGAGTCACAGAGATGCAAAGCTAGTAGTGACAGGCACAGGAAAGGGTAACCCTTCCCAGGAGAGGAAATGGGATAGCAATGTATAGAACACAACATTGCATAATGTTATAACGTTCTCTGCCTGAGGCAGCCGAAGCTTTCTATCCTGTGATAAGGGAAAGGACTGGGTTCAAATCATCAGAGCAAAGAATTTCTCAAGTAGAGGTTCTCCCAGCTATATCTAGCATAAGTAGTCAGGCATATCCAGAAGACCAAGATTTTAAATTCCTTTCTTTGCTGCTGTCTAAAATTCTAAACTGCACATGGTCCTTTGGCCACAAGCTGTTCAGCAGAGGCATCTAGGAGAGAAAAATGAGGGTTTTTTTCTTCTCTCTCCATAGTCACATTACAACGCTGAAGATTGATGCTAAGCCCTCCCTCACAACAGACTCGGCACTCACGTCCACCTTCTGGAGTCATGGAGTAGCTGAGATGGCAGGCCAAAGAAATAAGTGAGTATTGTGGTCTGCTGGACCCTCACGCTTTGTCTCCTCGAGGTGCTAGGTGGAGTGCATTGCTAAGCACCCAAGCAGGCATGTTTTGCTGGATAGCTCATCCATCATTCTGTCTCTGTGAATCTCTTGCTCAGTCCTGTGCGTCAAGCCTCAGTGTTGCTTGCCCTCACTTGTCATGCTTGTCCTGGGATCCTTGGGGCAAGGCTTTCCACTCTAGCAGAGATGCCTTTGCTAGTTCACGCAGGCTGCGCCTTTTTTCCTCTCCTTGGTGTGGTCAAAGAGGGTTTGGGAGTTCCAGTAATAACAGCCGTGCATCTCTTGTGGCTGTGGGTGTAAGGACAGTGGCTTTGCTGCCCTGTGAGAACAGTACTCGTGGCTAGGTGCCTTATGGCTGTGGTTTTGGAGACCATACAATCCTCTGAGTTGGATTAATTTTGTCTATATGCTTTTCTAACAGGCTGTGTGTGTCATCCCTGGCGCTGGGGAGCTTTGCAGAAGGGGTGGAGGCAGTGTATGGCATGTTTGATGGTGACAAGAACGAGGAGCTGCCACGCCTGCTGCAGTGCACCATGGCCGATGTGCTCCTGGAGGAGGTACAGCAGTCGGACACAATGTTCATGTCCAACACCTTCTTGGTCTCCCACAGGTATGACAGTGTACAAGCTGGTCCTGGTGGGACCTGCATAGGTGCATCAGTTTATGTGCTAGCTGGGGTGAGGCAGCCCTCCGGAATGCCTGTCACGAAGTCTGGAGCCTTCCTACATCTTCTCCTCCAACAGGAAGCTGGGCATGGCTGGACAGAAGCTGGGTTCCTCTGCAGTCCTTTGCTATATTCGTCATGATACAGCTGATCCAGCCAGCACCTTTTCTCTGACGGTGGCCAATGTGGGAACGTGCCAAGCCATTCTGTGCCGAAGTGGAAAACCACTGCTCCTCTCCAAAGTCTTCAGCCTTGAGCAGTGTGCAGAGGAGGCCAAGAGAATCAAGGAGCAAAAAGCAATTATAACAGAGGTTGGTTTGGACCCTCCTCACTTCAACTTCCACTCTGCAGTAAAAGCTTGGTTCAAGTACATGCCATTCTGAGCCCTGCTGCCTGTACGGTGCTGCAGGGGAGAGGATGACTTACCTGTTGCTTCCTGTTCTGTTTCTCTTGCTAATTAGCTGTTCAGAATTACATGTTCCTTAAGTACATTCCTTAAGACCCATCCTGGCCTGAGAATTAGAGGTACAGAATGCCAAGGATGAGAGGAGAAGGGGAAGAAAGAAAATAGATGTAGAGGTAAACGGAGATGCGGACGGTGGTATGTAACACTGCTCATGGTTTGGGTGAGTGTGGAGAAGAGCCACTGAGGAACAGAGCAGGGCCTGGGAAGTCATCTTGTCTCAAAACTCAGGACGTATCTAGTCTATCTCTGGCGTTTCTTGAAAAGCATGATGCAAATGCCTTTCTTTGGATTTCTTCCAGGTTTTACTCAGTGAAGGTGTTATCTGTGTTAGGGGGTGATTGTGTGCCTGGTGCACAGAGCCAGTAAGCACACAGAGCTGAAATCCACATGAAGGTCTCTGTGTTAGTGCTGCACAGAACTAGGTGCTCAGCCATCCCTCGCAAAGCAAGCACAGAACGGAAGCGCGGTTCTTTATGCCTACCCGTTTACAAAACTATTTCTCTTTACAGTTTCTAATTAGTCACTCTGTTTCATCTTTGAGCATGTGTATGATGAGGCTAGAAGATTCTAGATTTGGGAGGGAGTAGCTGCTGTCTCATTGCCAGCTCATTTCCATACTTATGGGTGCATTTTTTTAATACGCTAATAGCCCTTAACGAACCTAAGGGTCACTTAGAGGGCACTTTCCCTTCCTCTTTGGTTGACACCAGCACAGTGCACTATCACATTTAACATTGCTGTGATCATAGTTGTTTATCTTTTCACCTATTTTTTCATGTATTTTTGACTGATTGTTTATGCTTTCTTGTCCTTGATGGTCTACAAGGTACAGGATTAGTGGCCATTGAGACATACAGAAAGTGGATATCAAGTAGGAACAGGTGGAAGCTTTACACAAAAAAAAGGCAGAAATGTTCAGTGGTTTTTTATACAAAAACATTAGCACATTTTCCACAAACCACTTTAAAGATTAGCTTTCTAAAAACTTGGAAGTAAGAGGAAAGTTCCAAAGAACTGGAAAATATGTAGTCAGTGAAGACCTGGAAAATCAGTGCCAGTTGTATTAGCTGTATGCACGTTAAAGATTTTGAGGCTGTCTGGTGGAAGCGTTTCTGGCAGGGATGATCTGTCAGTGTGTTGTAGTTCTGCCAGATGTTATATTCCACAGTACTTTGACTAAAAATAACTGTGGAATCAATGTAGCGCATTAAATAATTTGAAAACTGATACATGGATTCTGAAAATTATAAGTGAAATCATTGTCTAGGGAGGCTTCTTTACATGTGTTCTGTGCTGGTTTTTAAGCAGCAGCAGCAGCAACATCTGACAACAGAAATTAAAAACACTGAAAATAATTTAAAAACACTGGGGAAGTCTGTGCTGTGTTAACCTAGAGAAAGGGATCTAGGTCCTATAATACCATATCTGTTTTTCACCTGTGTATCGGCATTTCTCGAGCTCCAAACCAGTTTATGGGCAGGGTTGAGACTGCTCTCCAAATGATCTGATACCAGATCTGATGCTACCACTCTGTTTCTCTCATTTGCAGGACAACAAGGTCAATGGTGTGACTTGCTGTACTCGGATGCTAGGCTGCACATACCTGCATCCTTGGATCCTGCCGAAGCCACATGTGAATTCTGTTCCACTGACTGTGCAGGATGAGCTGCTCCTTCTGGGGAACAAAGCACTCTGGGAACACCTTTCTTATGCAGAGGCTGTCTCAGCTGTGCGCCACCTACATGACCCTCTAGCTGCTGCAAAGAAACTCTGCACGTTAGCCCAAAGCTATGGTTGCCAGGACAATGTAGGTGCAATGGTGGTGTGTCTGAACATCAGCGAGGACAACTGCACATGTGAGATGCATGGCCTCACTTTGCCAGGGCCGGGGGGATTTAGTTCTGCTGCCACCAAAACAGCGACGCCTTCCTCCAGCAGTGGAATCGCTTCCGAGTTTGGTAGTGAGCTGTCTGCTTCTGAAGTGAGCAGTGAGGTGGGCTCTACTGCTTCAGATGAACACAATGCTGTTAGTCTTGATGGCAGTTTGCTACCACGACAAGAGCGACGTTGCAGCCTGCATCCCTTGCCCCCCTCAAGCATCTTTCAGCGCCAACCTTCCAGTGCCACGTTCTCTAGCAACCAATCTGACAATGGCCTGGATAGCGATGATGAGCAGCCTGTGGAAGGCGTGATGACAAATGGCAGTAAAGTGGAGGTAGAGGTGGACATCCACTGCTGTAAAGGAAAGAGCCTGGAGTTTGAACCTCCTGCTTTAGAGTACAGCTCCTCTGCTCCAGGGCCAGAGGATGACTCTGGACTTATCCTCATCATTCAGAGACAGAACAGCCTAAACAGTACCACTGCGCAGGGAGGGGTCAAGGAAAAGTGTGAATTGCAGAAATCTCCTTCCACGTGCTGTCTCTATGGGAAGAAGCTTTCCAATGGCTCCATAGTGCCCTTGGAGGAGAGCCTTAACCTCATCGAAGTAGCCACAGAGGCACCCAAGAAGAAAACAGGCTATTTTGCTGCTCCATCCCAGATGGAGCCAGAGGATCAACTTGTGGTGCCACCTGATCTGGAGGAGGAAGTAAAGGAACAAATGAAGCAGCACCAGGAGAATGGAGCAGATCAGGAGCAGAAAGAACCTGCAGTGGCTCTGCCGGAGGAGTTTGACACAGCTTTGTAACCCTACAAGTACTGTTCCCACTTTGTCTGTCCCTGGAAGCTCTATCCCATAAGGGCTCTCTTGCTCCCCAGGAGGAACTGGGCTCTGCAAGGAGTACAGGCATCTGCTACTTCCTTGATGAAATGGAGGAAGAATTGAGAGTGCTAAGGTCTGGGCTGTCCACTTTATGCTGTAGAGTCTGCTGTTCTGCAAGTGCTCAGATCAGCATCTGAGCTCTGTTTGGGACCACCTGGAAGTTGTGCAAGCACTAGGAAGAAGGCAGGGGTTCCACTGCCTGCGTCTTACTCCTTGAAGCCCGAGGTTCTACCAGCCCTGCAGGAAAGGGGCTGGTGTTTTGGGGGAGGGGGGAAGGGAAGGCTGTTGAGGGGCACTATGCAGTGTTTGGAGTCTGTGAATACTTCTGACACAGGCCCTCCTGGCAGCACCTGACTTCCTTGTTCCTTGAAAGAATACAGCCAGTTGCAATGAAGCTGACCCAAGAATGGTTTCCTACATGAATTGCAAGCACTTTTATTAATTGCACTTAAGCTGTTCTGTTCCCCTTCAGCCCAGCACTTTATTACATAGGGCCAGGGGAGAGAGCACTCCAGTGCCCCTGTCCACAGCAGGTGGGGGTGCTTTTCCCAGTGGGTATTATTAGGGCAATAGAGGACTCAGGGTGCAGCTGTTCTGTTGAGCACTGGTGCAGAGTAGATTGAGACAGTGGGATCAGCCTATGCAGGATGAGAAAACACAGCTGGGTGATAAGCAGATGCCTGCTGGCATGTTTTACATGGAACATGGGCCAGATGGGCTCTAGCCTTGCTGCTTAAGGTAATGTGCAGAGCTGTGCTCCCAGCTGCAAGGCACAGAGCTGGCTCGGCAGCGTGTTCACCTGCAGCACAGGTGCTGCAGAGCAGGGGCTTCCTGTGTCCAGACAGTGCAGCATGAAGCCATGAGCTCCTGCCTCTTTCAGTGAGGTGCTCGGGCTAAGAGGAAGCCGAAGTGTAAGCAGTGGTGCATTGCTCCAAGGCCTGCGAGCAGTTGGGCTGCTCTTTGTGTGCTGGGGAGGCATTCAGTACTCTTTTCCACCAACATAAACTGCACCGTCAGCCACAGCATCTTTGCTCGCATCTGAAAGCATAGGAGTCATAGTCCAAACGGTGAGCAACGTGTGCTTTGTGACATGTACCCAACTTGGCCACAAATGAGGTGAAAGTATCTCTGTTTCTATTTAGTTTTCAATGGAAAAGGAAGAAAAGAACTTTTCACCTTAAAAACATCTTTGTCAGCACTGGGAAAAAAGATGTTTATAACAGTCCCCCTGGTGGTGAAATGCCCGGTCTGTGGCTGTCAGATGCACTGTGGTTCCATTCACATTTTTGGTGCAAGGGGTAAATTGGCTGCATCCTCATCTGGTGTGGGCACTGGGGAAAGAGCTCAGCCCCGGGCCGTGCAGACCTGCCTTCCCCAGCGGGCACAGGGCCGCAGCTGCCCGACTCATTGGTGTGCAATAACCCTGACTGCAGCGCAAGTCAGTGCCTTCTTTATTAATTATTTATGAAGAAAATGTGAAAGTTTCTTCTCAAGAGCTCTGAGGAGCTTGAGTTGTATATTTTTGGATCAAATTCAGGCCTTGATTTGAAGGAAATACTGTGCAGACAACTTGTGGGATTCTGACAATATAGATCTTCTGACAAAATCTAATGGAGTTTTACTTAGATTTCAGAGTTCCTTGAAATTCTTCTCAGTAGGGAAATAAAATGCATTTTTACCATGCCTGAGAGCAACTTTTTGGGATATACCTTGTGCTAGTTACGGTGTCGCCATGAAACAACCCGGCTTCTGTGCAGTGTCAGTTCACTGAGCTTTGGCTGCGTTTAAACGTCTGTTCCACCTGGGGAGAAATGCTCACTCCTGAGTCATAGGAATGGCATGTTGAATTCCTCAGGCAGAGAAACAGCAGCAGCAAAGTTTCAGAGACTAAAACCCAGGTCTCTGTCAGGTTCTCTTCATATTGTGTACGCAGAAAAGGCTCATCTCAATGTCTTGGACAGTAACCTCTAATTCCTTTCCTGGCAGTGATGGCACCCAGTACCTGTGCCCGGGCAACGGTATCTGACACCTGAGAGGGCTGCAGATGGCAGCTGTTGAGTGTGAGATTGCAGGAATGTGCTCTCCTTTCTGAGTAGGACTGTGACAAGCCTTGCACTAGGAGAGTGGTAGATGTTAATGCACTTCAGGACTTTCTTGCACTGATGGGAAGATGCAGTGTGTCCCTGCCAGCCTGAGCCGTTGGCTCTGCACGCAGCGTGGGTGTTGCCATGAGTGACGAGCAGCTGTACCTCGTCAAGCAGAGTAAAGCTCCACGGTGGAGCGTGCAGATCTCTGAACTGCCCTTCCGTGTGGGGATGGCAGAACAGAATGCACAGAGCTGCTGCTCAGCCCTTTCTCCAGTGCAGTTTCTGTTTTTGAGGCAGAGAGGGAGTGTATTATTTTCCATGAGTGTGAACTTCTGTGGCAGAATATGGCTTGTTCTCTCCACCAAGTCCACGGCTTCTGGTTGCACTGACACCAGGAACTGCGCTTACTCTGGGCAGCACAGCCCGAGCTCTTCCCCCTTGCCCCCTCTTGTTGTTGGATCTCCCTGAGGACATCAGCCTTCCGTTGGCTTCCTCACCAGCCGTACTGACCCCGGCTTAGCTCAGGCTCCTGAGGAGCGCTGCTGTGGGTGGAACACCTGAACGGGAAAGTCTGGCCAGGGACTCGGGATAAAGCGTGTCCCCAGTTCTCCTCTGGTCTCTTCCTGGAGTTGTGTGTGTGGCTCTTGCAGATGACATTATTTCACAGAGTCACATCACTAAGAACGTTCCATTCTTGAGCAGAGCTGTGTCAGAGGTCCTCAGCGTGGGCTCCCTGAGCGGTGCCAGCCCCACCGTCCTCCAGGTGCCCGTACTTACGCTGGGCTGCCCAGCCCAGGCCGTGTGTCCTGGTCCTGCTGGCACGTGGAGGGCTCTGCCCTGCCTGCCCAGAAAGGCATCACCAAAAGGATCCAGTAAAGAGTCTGTTCTTTGGTGCTGGGTTCAGGCTGGAGAACTGAGCATAAAAAACAGCCTGAAAGCTGCTCCAGCACATGGAACGGACCTAGCAGAGACAGCACTGCAGATCACTGGAGTCTGATCAGGATCCTCAGCTGGATAGGAGGGCAGCATCCAGCTCCACGAGGGAGCGAGTATTTCCCTGTCTGGGGGAGGTCGCTGTGGGACCTGAAATGCTGTTTCCAGTTTGCAGCCTTTCAGGCGCTGGCTGAGGCCAGGGTGCTTCAGGGCGTTCCTGCCGCCCTCCTGGAGGGCGATGCCCTGCGTCCCTGCCACCGGGCCCGTCCCAGGCAGTAGCTTCACCCCATCGGTGTTGTGCATTGCTCAGCTGCTGCTCCACTGCAGTCTGAAGGCTCCAGTGTATTTCTGTCCATTTTAAAATGTTACCGTTATTTTAACTTGACTCAAGACCCAGCGCATGTTAAAGAAATATTGCAGCACACCATTACAAAATAATCTTTTTTCATGCTTTTTGTTTTAAAAAGGAAAATATTTTATGTATCCCGCTCTAGCATGCAGCTGTAATCCCTTTTTTATGGCATATGGGAAAAGATTGTTCAGTGAATGCGCTTTCAGCAGTGGGGCCTGTGTGCGTGTTGCATTGGGGAGGCAAATGCCATTGCTGGAAAACACTACTCCCTCGGTTCTTTACTCAGCTGTACAGAGCAGTTCAGGAAGGAATAATATTTTTGCATCAACTTTTCAGCTGACGTAGCAATAAAGATTTTTACTGTTGTCTAACTATATTTTCTGATTCTGTTACTGTACTGGAGGAGAACGTGCAGTGTCCCCACTGAACACCTGGGGCAGNCCGTGAGCTTGCTGCCAAGGCTGGCAGCTCTCAGGCATGAAATGCAGCACGAGACATACACAGATGGAACAGGACCCCAGGGGCCTGTCCACGTCGATCCCTGCACTCAGGGCTGCTAAAAGGGAGGAGAAGTCAAACCCAGAAGAACCTGAAGTGCTAACAATTCGGAATTTACTTTTGTGTCTCCGGTTCCAGCAGTGTTCTGTCCTTTCAGGAGTTGTGGAGATGCGGTCACTGGTGCCAGCTGCACTGGGGTACACCCACAGCACAGCGTGCTGCTGGTGCACTGCTGACTGCTTTCTGCAGGCAGAGCTGGGGCGCGCACCCCTTGGTGGTGCCGTCTCCATGCAGGTACTGCACATTGGGCACTGCTCTGAAATGGGTTTGCATCCTGAGGCACAATTATCGGAGTCTGGTGCTAGTCTTTTCTCTGATAAATCTATAAAAACAACAGTTTTCTAAAGAGAAAATTCACCTTTATTTGTTTATAAATCAACGAGATCAGTCCCATTTCCCCAGCTTGTACATTAAGCATGCACAACAATGCACTTTTGTCTCAATCCACCCCTTGGGGCTTCTGAAGCTTGAGGTCAGCCTGGCTCGAGGTCTTCCTAAGCAAAACTGTTGTATGTAAGTTGTATAAAAGGCCATTCCTTACAAAACAGTGCCCCCACCGAGAGAGTTTGAAAAGAAGACATTGTGTGACGAACCAGGCGGAGTGCGTTCAGCTCTCTGCCAGTTTGTTTCAGGGTTCTCTGAGCATCCCCCCCAGCTCTGTAGCCCTCAAGCACTCCAAACCAAGTCTGCTATTCAGACAAAGCCTGTGCACGGCTGTGTTTGTAAGATCAGGGGCAATGTGCTCTCAGTCTCTGATGCACATTGGAAGTGCAGAACCATTTGTTTTAAAGAAGAAAATGGTTTTAGCTACAACCAAGAGAAAATACGAATGTTGTTGGAGAATGTCGGAGGTAGCAGTGGGCTGGGAGCACTGCTGCAGCTCGAGGCTCTCCTCCAGCTTTATCTGCTGGCCCAAGGGGTCTTAGGAGAGTCGTTCAGATATGCGACGGTGAGAAAACAGATCTGATGTTTGTATTTATCTGTTGCATCTGATCATTAACCTGTGCAGCCCTGGCTGGTCACTTATGGTGCCATGCAGCTGCTGTTGGTGGGGGCTCCAGGATGGCAGAGGGGCAGCTTGCTAGGTCAGCACCACGGCCATTCCCTCCTGAGACAGCCACCAGAGGAAGGCGGTCCATGGGCTTGTGTGTCCGCTAATAATTCAGCACTGCAAATTCAGGTTTGGGTGGCTCGGCTTCACCAAGAGCTGTGCTCCCGGTGTACACTCTGCTGCAGCACAAACGTGCTGTCCGCAAGCAGTGGAAGCACGCTATTGCATCTCGGGA
>WBMW01000043.1:103600-133345 GCA_013396635.1 Penelope pileata
TCCCCGCCCGCTCACCGCCCGCCCGCCCGCGGGACGCGGGGGCCGCTCCGCTCCGCCGTGTCCCGGCGCATCTCCGCTCCGTTCGACCCCGGGCGGGCAGCGAGGGCGGAGAGCGGGGGGCGGGCTCGGGCGGCCTCTGCCACCCCCCGGAGCTCCGCGAGCCCTTCCGCGTTCCCTCGCGCAGGGGGAGCGGGCCCGGCCCCTCCCCGGCAGTTCCTCGCCCCCCGGCGCTCCCTTCGGGACGCGCTGTGCCCGGGCGGGGACGCTCCCTTCCCGTTCCGTTGAAGCCGTCGCCGCAGCGCCGCGGTGCAGCGGCCTGGAGCTCCGCACCCGCCCCGCAGACTGCGCTTCCGTGCCCGTCGGCAGCGGAGCGCCCGCCGCTCCCCACGGGTCCCCTTTCCGTGCGCTGCAGCTGCCGGTGGCAGCGCCCCGCGTCCCGCCTCAGCCCTCCGCCCCCGTCCGGCTCTCGCGGTACCGCCGCAACCCCCGGGCTCCCAGCTCCCCTCCGTCCTTCACATCACCCGCACGCGGCATCCAGGGCCTGAGTGCCCTGGTGCTTTGTGCCTGGAAAATGGCTCTGCTTTGCCTTTGCCTTTCGGGGCCGTGCAGTGTCACTGCCTCTCTGCTACCGGGCACGCGGAGCCCCAGGCAGCGACGATGCTCAGAGCACCCCAGGCACTGCCCTGCGTTGTGGCTCAGCCCAGACCTTGCCGCCACGAATGGGATGACCTTAAAGGTTGTTAGCAACCCTTCAGATAGTGTTAGGATCATGAACAGTGCCAGTTTGCTTAGTAGAGCTTTTAATTGCTGTGAAAAGGATATGAACGACCAAGTTGAATATCCTCGAGTCGTACAAGGGATCAGATGGCTGTTTCTTACCCACTGTTGCTGCTGGTCATGCAGCAGCCTGAGCCTTTAGGTTTGTGATGTGCGGGAGTTATTCAAAAAAAGCACAGAGCTGGCAAATGCTGTTGGTTTGGTGATGCATCAGCGTTTTACTCGAGTGTTTGCTGCCAAGAAATTAGGTACAAGCTTCAGGTCACTGCTGAACTGACTCCATCTTGGCTATGTTGAGAGCTGTTAAAAAATGCTTTGCGTGGCTTCACTCAGGCTCCAGTTACCAACAGCTGAGCTTGGGCTGTGCTGTCCCCTGCGCTGCTGCTTCCGCTGCCACAAGCAGCAGCCAACAGAAGGGAGCGAGGAGCAGCTCAGGGCACCAGCACCAATGTTCACCTCTGCTTTGCCTTCTTCTTTTTTTCTTCTGTCTCCGGCTGCTCCTGGTGCCGTTGCTGTGCTGAGGGGAGGGGAGGGGGGGCAGCTTGCATGGTTCGGTGCCTCCCTGGGAACCTGGGGGTGAAGCAGGGTGGGTCCGGAGCAGCTTTATGCTCCTGCAGCGTCAGGCAGCAGCGTGGGAGCTGCAGCACAGCCACTGCCAGCCCCACCGGCACGTTTATCAACGTCCGTCCAAATCAATGGCTGTGGGAGCAGCCAGCGCAGCACAATGGCAGCGCAGCACTGCAGAAAGAACTGGAGGTTTTGTCAATCACAAACTGAACTTGAGTCCACAATGTCATCATGTTGTGAAAAAGCTAACATCACTGGCGTGTATAAACACCGATGTCCCACGTTGGACATGTGAAGAAATCCTTCTGCCCTTTCTCCCCTGCTCTTTGCTCTTTTCCAGAGCAAAGAAAGCTCTGGAAATTCTGCCTATGGAAAGAGAGGGAGCTCAGTCCTTGCGTGCTCCTGACCCACTGATGGCCGTGCGCTGGGCGATGGGAGCCTGGCACTGCTGCTGGCACAAATCCACTGCCCGAAGAAGGGGAACGTTTTGTTCTCCCTCTCTGCCATTGGCACGCTCAGGGAGCAGCTCCAGCTCACGCTGCGTGCTGATGTGGCTGGCTGCGAGCAGCAGACACAGCATGGCAGGGCACTGCTCCTCGTGTTCCTGCTCCCAGGAGCCGCCAGCGTCTGCATAGAGCGGAGTGTTCTTTGCAGCAGCTGTGAGGGGTTTCTCACTCCCTCCCTGTGGCTGCTGTGCCTGCAGCTCAGCAGTGCCAGCACTCTGTGGTCCTGCGGTGTGCTCTGCTTCTCTCAGCATGCGTGCATGTGTCCTGCACGTGGACTCAGGGCCAAGGCTGAGCAGTGCAGAGCCCATGTAGTGCCCGGGCTCCTTCCCCAGCCCAGGGCTGCGCTGCTCAGCAGCAGCGTTGCCCAGCACAGCCAGCACTGCACATGCAGGCACAGCTGCTGGGGGAGGCCCACGGCATTCCTGGAAGCATTGAGTGGATTTGTCCCCTCCATTTCCGGAGCCCTGCTACAGTGTTGTAAGTACAGCTTGGGAGCAGCCACAAAGTTCACTGGAGCCAAGGAGTTTTCATCGCCGCTTGCTCTTCTAAATGAGAGATTAACTAGAAATTGATTTTAAAAAGAAAGAAAAATCAGAGTTGGTTGTTAAAAGCTGATTCAGCTGGAGAGGGCCGAGCAGAGGTGGGGTACAGGCACTCAGGGGAGCATCCCCAAACTGATCAGGGCTGTGCCAGTGTCAGAAAGGAGCAGACAGAAATTGCTGAAAAGCAAAATGTGAGGAGGTAATTACTGAAGTGATTTGTAGTTGGTCCTGCTAGGTTTTTGTGCAGAGTGGTTGAGTGTCTGTCCTTGGATCAGCGTGCCCTGAATGGTGGTGCAGAGCACACGCACCAGCCTGCCTGGCTGGCAACAATGCCTCCCGCAGCGCGGCCGCCTCTTCTGCTGCGCTGTGCGAGGGTTCACTCCCCCCCGCCGGGGAACTCGAGGCGCTGTGTGCTCGTGCTGCGCTCCTGGGAGGCTTCGAGTGCCGCACAGTGAGGGGGCTGCATGGGATTTTCTGGGTAAGGGCTGCAGTCCCTGCAGCCACACTGAGAGGGAAGGGCACCGTGATAGCAGGATAAACCCGCTGACCCCATTGCACCATGTCCTTCCCCTGTCTGGCCAGGTTCTCATCCTTATGTAACTGAGTCTGCCTGTGCCTCCAGAGCCACAGTTCTCCCCTCCTGGCAGCAGGCCACCCCCGTGCCCTCCTCTGAACCCACTGCAGTGTGCAGGATTGTGGGTAGGGCTCTGGTTGCACCATGCTCGCGCTGTTGCTAGGCAGAACATGCGGCTGCGTCCTTGAGGCCTCACGAGGCCACGGTTAACCCTGGCAGGGCTGCAGCATGGCAGGAGGTGCAGCCAGTGAGGAGGAGCGAGAAATCACCAGTGGGTGCTGGGGGAGGGTGTGTCAGGGCTCCTGAAGCTCCTTCAATCTCAGGCTTCAGATAAAGAAGAGAGAACCTAAGGGAAACAGCGCAGCTCTCAACAGGAAAGAATACAGATGGCTTCAAAGCTTTGATACAAGTTATCTCCGGGTTTTGGAAACATTTGCATGCTAAATGTTTTTGAAAGGCTTGTTCCTTGTCCAGAGCCCCCAGGCTGGCTGCTGTGGGAGGCCTGCCAGCCTGGGACTGGGGTACCTGCCGGCTCCACCTGTCTGCAGGGCCCAGCCCAGCTGTGCCCCAAGCAGCACCATGAGAGCAGCATCCAGCAGCGCCTCATGGCTGCCCAGCAGCATCACCCCTGCCCTAGGGCCGGGGCTGAGGGGGACACGCTGTCCCTTGGGGACGTGCAGCCTCGCTGCTGGTGGTGCAGTGAGCATGTGCTGAGCACAGGTGACCCCCCCTCCTCCCATGCAAGAACAGAGTGGGTATAAACAGAACAAATCACAGTGACCGCTGACCTCTGCAGTGGGGGTGTCAGCAGTCCACCCGCCAGGACCAGCATGATGCCTCTTGCCCCTCCACAGCTCTTTGATCTCCAGCCATGTGCTGCCAGGGCAGTAGGGGAAGGCTCACAGCAGCCCTCGGGAGAGAGGAAGGGTACAGGTACCATTCTTATTTACCCCAGGCCTGCAGCAGGCAAAGGACGAGAAGGCACAGATTTTACATCACTTAGGAGAAAGAGCCTTCTGGCAATGGCATCATTTGTGCTTTGCGGTGCTATCAGAGGGGAGAGAATTGCATCATCTCTTATCTGCCCAAATGATGAGTTTGCTTGGGCATTGCAACAACAAAACCAAACAACAACAAAAAAGGCAACTTGAGCTTCCTTTAACCCTTCACCTCCTGGTGCCTGCTAGGGAAGTGCCTTCCTCCCTTCAGGCTACAGGCAAAGACATCCCCTGTGTGGAGCAATGCCACCATGTCCTTTCTCAGCTGGTGCATCAAAGCTCAGTGCCTTTGAGGTGGGCAGGACATGCCAATGCTGTCTGTAGGCTTCAGGGTCCAACACTCCACCCCTGGTGCGTTCCAGGATGCTGGAATACTGAACACTGCTCAGTGGAATTCTTCCTCTCCCCCACCACAGTCTTTGAGTACAGAGGAAAGTGATGCAGAAGGGTGGTGGCCCTCCAGAGAGCCTCCAGGAAGCAAAGCTGTGACCATCAGTAGGCCACACCAGAAAGAGTTAATGTGCAGGCATGTTCCAGGTATTTGAAGTGAACATGGTTACAGTGGAGAGGGCGTTTTTGGGTGGAGAGAGCAGCCCTCTTTGTGAGCCAATGGCTAAATGATTCTGTCCCAACGCCCAGTTTTGGGGCTTATTTCATGGGCAAGAATCTGCAGGAATTCCTTCTCAAGGGGATTTGTCCTGGATGAAAAGCAGGGACTGGACCTCCAAGCTCGCCGGTGTCTCCCTCTCCCTGCTATCGTAAGGTAAAGTACCATCCTCTGGTACCTGCTTTGATGATGCTGCTGTTGGGGGGAGTCTTCTCTGCCTGCCTGCTCTGAAGGCATCCATTGTGCCTGCGTGTGCAGCTGCCCTTTGCATCTTGGAAGGTGTTATGAAGGCTCTGCTAAGATATGCGCTGTACGCTGGCACCCGTCCCTGACGTTGAACTGAGATACATTGCTCAGTTTCTGTGCAGCGCTGCTGTGTGGTTCTACCTTTCTTTTGGTACAAAGGAGACCCAGAAGGTGTTAGAAGCAGGGGGCTTGGAGCCTTCCCTTGTCCCTACCACCCCATTAGGTCTATCTCAGTTGCTTTAATCAGGCTAAAAGGAAGCACTGCTGGCAGAGTAACTTCAGCAGCATGGGGCACCTCTATGTGCAAACCTCACCGAAGCAGTGAGATAGTTGTTTACATGACAGTTCCCGCCTGAACGAGGTGATGCTACAGCCCTTCTGGCTCAGTGTCTGCAGCAGGGAAGGAGTTGTTGGCTCCCTTGTTTCTTGTGTCTTGAATGTCTGTGAGCATGGCATCTAACGGTTCATGGGGCTAAGTAACCACCATCAGGAATGGGCCACAGTTCAGTGAGTTGTCTATCAGTGGAGCAGAGAAATGGAGCACTGCAGAGAAGGAGCACGAGCAGCTGATGGAAGTGGGGGCTGCTCCTCTGCAGCACCACAACTGCCCTGATGCTAAGCGGTGATGTGACTAGCACAGAGAGGTGCCTTCGTCTTTCCCACTCCATTGTGATCTCATGTGTGGGGTTTCACTCCTTCCTGGCTCTAAGTACAGCTCTGCTTGCTGCTAGTGACTGACTGGCACATAGGCAGTGGGTAGTTCTGCAGCTTTCAGAAGTTTTGGTTTGGGAGAGTCATGGGCAGTGCCTCCCAGATAGGCAGAGCCTTTGTCTGGCAAGTGTTAAGTAAGCTCAGGAAATCCATCTACCACTAACAGCTTTCAGGATGGACTCGTACCTGATCCAAGTGAACGGCCACAGAGATCACGTTCCTCTGTTGGATGTTCATCTCAAGACCAATGGAAATAGTGCATCACTGGGGAAAATGAAGGGCCGGAAGCCAAGATGGGCTGTCAGGGCTTCTGAAATGTCAAAGAAGACTTTCAATCCCGTCCGAGCCATCGTAGACAACATGAAAGTGGAGCCCAACCCAAAGAAAGCCATGATCTCCTTGTCTTTAGGTGAGCACAGCGAGGTGGGCTGTGGGGCTGCCAGACCGCAGGGCTCTGCACCAAAAAGCTTGTGGGAACACACTGGAACGTGCCAGATTGCCACACAGCTCTGTGCACGCCACGGATCAGTGAGAAGTGATTTTGCACTGATTTTTACTATTTTTCAATTTTTGAAAAGGAGATCCAACTGTCTTTGGAAACCTTCCCACAAATGATGAAGTCACGCAAGCTCTGAAGGAAGTTTTGGACTCAGGACGTTACAACGGCTATGCTCCATCTGTTGGTAAGCTGACAAAGCTCAGGCGGGCGGTAGGCCCTTCCCACCCCAGGTATGTGGAGCCCACAGGCACCTCTACAGCTGCACTCTGCAGCTGCCCTCGCCAGTAGTCCCATGAGCACACACACACGTGTCTCTCAGATGCCATGAGTGCCCTTCCCTGTATGATCTGGTTGAGAGGGCACCACGTAAGTGTTTTCCCTGAGATATAACTGAGGGCCCCACAATAGCTGTGTTTGCTCCGCAAGCCATTAGGGCAGGCAGGGCTCCAGGGACCCAAAAGGCCGTAGGACTGCGTCTCTGTGCCATGGATTGC
This sequence comes from Penelope pileata, assembly GCA_013396635.1. Lineage (NCBI taxonomy): Eukaryota > Metazoa > Chordata > Aves > Galliformes > Cracidae > Penelope > Penelope pileata. The sequence continues at coordinate 110,122 of WBMW01000043.1, forward strand.
AGCCAGGTTCCTCCCAGTGTACTTTGACCAGGACTCCTTTTGCATTCCCTGCCTTCACAGGGAACATGGGCCTTGTTTGCAGTTACTGCTAACAACATGCACAGGACATAGATCACACCTGCTTCACAAAAATCTCTCCACATTGTGACAGTGAGTACAGGGATGGCTGCCCTTGTGTCGCCGCTGAACAGTGAACATCATGCAACAACCCTGGGTGTCCTGCTGGTCAGAGCATCTCCCTGGCTACACTCCACCTGGCTCCGTTGTGTTCCAGAACACACTGGGGCCAAAACCACCCCCCTGTCCAGATCCCATCCTCTCTTTTGTCACACATGGGCCAGCCTCAGTCCATAGTGCCCAGGCTGAGGCAGGGTGGTCACTGCCACCCTGGGACAGTGTCACTAACAAAGGGGCTTGCCCTGTCTGGGCAGGCAGCTGTGAACCTTGTCCTGGCAAGAAAAGCAAAATGTTCTGTAAAAACCTGTCTGCCATGTTTGATTCTTCTCTCCCCAGGCTTCCAGTCCTGTCGAGGAGCAGTGGCTGCATATTACAACTGCCCAGAGGCACCACTGGAGGCCCAGGTACTGCTGTCCAACTGAGGTACTTCCATCACAGCACATGCAGGGTGCTGCTGCCCACACCTAGCCCATGTGGCATGGAGATCCTGCCCCAGCTCTCGCCCTCTCCTGCCCAGCTGTGGGACCCATGGGTAGCCCATGGCCTTGTTCCACAGCAGCCGGCTGCTCCCCTTCCCTGCCCTGGACCATTCTCTCCCACCCTTCCCGGAGGCTGAGCTCTCCAGCTGTTGGAGGTTCCTTGCCTTCAGTTGAGCTCCACACTCATCTTTTTGTCTGAGAAGCTCTCTCCTGATAGAGCTTGGGCACAATGTTGCTCCCAGGTGGCTGGGGGTCCTCAGAGCAGTTGTGCTTTCCACTCACTCCCACGTGCTCTTTGCAGGATGTCATCTTAACGAGTGGCTGCAGCCAGGCCATAGAGCTCGCCTTGGCAGTGCTGGCTAATCCAGGCCAGAACATCCTGGTGCCACGGCCCGGTTTCTCCCTCTACAAGACTTTGGCACTGTCCATGGGAATTGAAGTTAAACTTTACAACCTCTTGGTAAGTTGTAGGAAGCTTGGAAAGGCAGTCCTAATGCCTCTGTCTCTTAATAAAAGCTTGCCCTGCCTGGGAAATGGGTAAAGATGACCTGAGCACCCCCAGACATCTTGTCACACCTCGCTCTGTGCAGTGAGTGCAATTCCTCCAATGCCCTTCCCCTTTTCTTCCCTTCATTAGCCAGAGAAGTCCTGGGAAATTGATTTGAAGCACTTGGAGTCCCTGGTGGATGAGAAAACAGCTTGCTTAATTGTGAACAACCCGTCAAACCCCTGCGGCTCGGTGTTCAGCAAGAGCCACCTCCAGAAGATCCTGGCAGGTGAGACTGCCTGTGCGTAGCAGGGCATGGCTGCAGTCTAGGGTTTGCTTGTGCCTTGATCACTGTGTTTCTGCAGGGCTGTGGCTGTTGTCCTGCAATGTAACAGTACTACGTGAAGCAGTGCTGTGGCCCAGGGCTTTGTCTCTTACCTGATGACTGACTGCAGCCTTGGACTGCACACTGGGCTTGCTCAGCATGAAGGGTTTGCTTTATCTGGGCAAGAAAACATAGAGTGTATGTCTTGGTCTTTCTCGGCTGGCTGGTGTGGCTTGGACTGCATGTTTCCCCACTCTGGCTCCATAGAAGTGTGCTCACAGGAAGCCCTATGGCTCCTGAGCACTGGCCTGTCAGTGCAGGGGCTGTGCTGCCTGCAGTGAAAGCAGAAGTAGGCTCTGCCAGGACAAGGCTCTCCAAGTGAACATGCTGTAGGAGGAAGGGACCCTCTGCTCTGGGACAGAACTTCTTTCAGAACCAGTCAGGCCCGGTGATTAGGCAGGGTGACTAGGCTGAATGCCCTCTCTCCCACAGTGGCGTCAAGACAGTGTGTGCCCATCCTTGCTGATGAGATCTATGGAGACATGGTGAGTGTCTGTCGCAGTCCTTTGCACCCCTGTGCTACCTGTCCTTTCTGCTGCACTTGCTCTTTGGCCATGGCAACGAGCTCTCCAGGAGTGAGTGCTAGCTTCTCCACCCTGTGCTGTGCTCGAGCCCATGCCTGGAGCTCCCAGTCCTGTAATGTGCAGTCCTGGGTGTACCTCTTACACTCAATTGCTTTCCTCTTCCCAAAAAGCTCACTCCTGCGTGAACGCTTTTACCATGTACATACCTAGAGGATGGGAGCTTTCAACATCAGTTTCACCATTGCTTTGCTGCTTCTTTTCTTGTGTCTTATGCACACCACCACAGTTATCACAGTGAGACACGAGGACAACCCTAACACAGCTACCCATCACAGGTGTTTGCTGACTGCAAATATGAGCCCATTGCAACCCTCAGCACCAACGTGCCGATCTTGTCCTGTGGTGGCTTGGCAAAACGATGGCTGGTCCCTGGCTGGCGAATGGGCTGGATCCTAATCCATGACAGGAGAGACATCTTTGGTAATGAGGTGAGAACTGCCAAGCATCACTGTCATGGCAACAGACCTGCAGCGTGTGGATCAGCAGGGCTTTGATGGATACAGCCATGTACTGCTCTTTCACTTTCATGTTGGTGTCACGCACTTGCTCACATGCTTTTCTTCACATGCTAGCTTTTCATGTCCCTTCCTCACTTCGTCTGCTCCCATATATTGCCTTTTACTCTAGTCTTGTGTGCTTCTGCTTTCTTCTCAAACAGCTCCAAGTGTGCACTGATGGTATTGCATGGTTTATCCTGCAGACCAAGGGATCTGTGTGCTCTTTTATGGTTTCTCCTAAAAGTGGGGACAAAACACCATGCGGTGCAGCCAGCACTTTATCTGTCTCTGCAGCTGTGTTACAAGGGCAACAAGTGCAACTACTGCAGTGACCTTTCCACCCAGAGGGCTTTCTGCGTGGGAAGAGAGGGGCAACCCAGAGAGCAGAAAAGCTAATGTTGCTCTCCCTAGCTGGCTTTGAAAGTGTGAAGCGTGGGCCCAAATCTAATGGATGTGCAAAGCGGTGCTTGGCTTTATTTAGCCAGAATATTAGCTGTTTTGAGTCAGACTGGGAAGCTCAGAAGGGTATTTCTGCCAGCATTACAATCTTCAACTGGGGAACAGAGAATGACCCTGTAAATAGTCTGCAGATATCCAGCATGTAATCAAGGAAACATTCTAAAGTACTCCATATGCTTATTGAAGAGAGTAGTGTGAACAGGTGTAGAAATGCTGACAGTAGGATTTGGAGCTGTCCCTTCAGCTGTCCCCTCACAGTCTGAGCTGCAAATATCACATATTTCTTTCAGATCAGGGATGGCCTTCTCAGATTGAGCCAGCGGATCCTAGGACCCTGTACAATTGTCCAAGGAGCACTGGAACGCATCTTGCACCGAACTCCCCCCGAGTTCTACCACAACACCCTCAGCATCCTCAAGGTAAACAGACTGCAATGGGTCAGCAGTTTGTTCATGTGTTATTTGTAGAGGGAGAATCAATCTCTCTCTGAGCCCACTGTCACGGCAGGAGTATTGGCCATGACAAGCTTGAGGCAGCCCAGCCCTGCAGCTAGAGCTGGTGACCCAGAGGTGAAGCGCTCGACCCTGACTTGCTGAGCTCAGCTCAGTGACGGCTGCCTTGATCAAGGCCATCATCGCCCACACTGTTTGCATTCCCTGCCCCTTTATTTGCAGTGGGCAAACTTGTTCATCGTCCTGGTCCAGAGCTTGGCTTCCATTTGCTAATCAGAATTTCTCCTGTTTTTGAACTTTCTCCTTTCTACTTTGCAGTCCAATGCTGACCTTTGTTATGCTGCCCTATCAGCTATCCCAGGCCTCCAGCCTGTCCGGCCCACAGGAGCCATGTACCTCATGGTAAGTGAGAAGAGTGAAATGCCATTTCCCGTCATCAGTGGTCATCCTAAGACTCTCCACTGGTAGTTGTCAATGGCTTCAGGTTAGTCCCTGACACCAGTTCTCTGCTACCTGCACCTTCAGATTGCCCAGCACAATGGAATCATCCCTTGGTCATTTTAGAAGGCCGGGGTATGTTGCTTCCTTCTCACAGAGCAGAGGCCGGTACATTTCAACCACTTGCACCTGCAGAGAACTCAATGACTTGTACTTTACAAGGGAATGTTGTTTCACCTGGGTTTGAAGTCCAGTGGCAGTGGAAAGGCCCTATACCATGGCAGATTCTCATACCTACTGTTGAAAGTGTAATCTTTGTTCTACACAGTTGTCTTCTGCCTATGTTGTTGCCTCTTTTTCTACTTTTATCCATATCTGTTAGTTGTTTTTCTTTTAACTCTTCATGGTGCAGTGAAATTTCCTTTCTTGTCTCAACAAGCTCCATTGAAACATTTAAGCCTCAAGTTTAGCACGTTTATCTTTTATTTTGACGTCATAATATTTCTACTTTTTCATCAGCTTTAAAACTGTGGACCCAGAAGTGGAAGAATACTGCAATATCAGTCTCACTCTTGTTCAATAGATACATTTTTATCAGTTCACCTTGTTGCCACTCTTACCTAGAGCTACACGTGTCATTCTTGTGCTGCCTGTGTAAAGGGAGAGATAGCTCTAAGGCTTGTTCACACCTCTAGTATTTCTATAGTATCTGAACAGTTATTCCAGATGCAATCGACTGGTAAAATTTTTCTTCCACTGGCTTTTTCAAAACTTCTGCATGCAAATTATCTCTCACCTGGTTTATTTATGAATATTTGCATGAGATGTCTTTGGTTATGTGATAATGGGACAGTCTTCTTCCCAAATACAGAAGTAGTTATTGAACATTTCATTGTTTCTTTGTCATTTTACCAATTATATCATCCACACTTATTTCACTGCAAATAATTGTTTTCTTAGTACTTTTAGTATTCCAGACCTTGCTATCTTTTTTAAAACAAACAAACAAAAACTCATTAGTTTGTCTTCGATCTCTTTGTCTTACCGTATAGATTTCTTACATGATAGAATTACTAGTAGTATTAGGTAGAGTTCTCTCACACAGTCTTTTTCCTTATATTGTTTATCCTTTTTCATTTCTAATTAGTTCCTGTATCTGTACCATCAGCTTTTGACTAAACTTATCCTTAACTGAAATTCCAGCTTTTGGCAGTTAGTTTTATTTTTACTTTATTTCTTGAAAAATCCCCAGTTTTCATTTGTATACTTCTGTTTGTCTCACGCTCTACTCAGCCCAAATGATGAGCAAAAGTTCTTGAGGGCATAGAGCTACACTTGTCCGGGAAGTTGTTGGGCAATGTGGGTAAGCAGAGACTCTGCATATGGCATCAGTTGCCATGTTCCATCCCTTTGCTGCAGGTTGAAATTGAGATGGAGCATTTCCCTGAGTTCGAAAACGACGTGGAGTTCACTGAGAGGCTCATCTCGGAGCAGTCTGTGTTTTGCCTGCCAGCCACAGTGAGTATGACACTGGAGCCCCAGGGATCCATGGGGCCTAAGCTCGGGGAGAGAAGTAGCAGGGGGCTGCAGCCCTGAGCTCCAGGGACAGGCTGGGAATCTGGTATGCAGTGTCCATGGCCTGTAATGTTTGTATGTACTGGCCATGAGATCTGAGCACAGTGTGGGGATGGGGACTGGCAATCTCCAGCTCACTAACAGCCCTTGGTCAAGCTGCCAGGATTGCTCCAGCTTCAGATTTGCTCTTTATTTCAGATGTTGGCAGACCTGTATCCCTGAACTGTATGTACCCCAAGGCAGGCTCTGAGACACCAGCAGTGTCCCAAATAATCTGACCGACTCATCCTTTATCATTTCAGTGCTTTGAATACCCAAACTTCTTCCGTGTGGTGATCACTGTACCTGAGGAGATGATTCTGGAGGCCTGCAGTCGCATCCAGGAGTTCTGTGAGATGCACTACCAGGGCGCTGAGGGGGCCCAGGATCTGGAGTGCGACAAATAGCCACAGCCGGCCTCCTGCCTCTGCCAGGCTCGACCCTGTGTGAGGCAGCAGGCAGGGCTGCCTCTAGCCAGCACCATATCCCCCACCTGTAGGCAGGTGGTGTCCTGCTGCTTCACCTTTTTCGCTCCACAGACCCCTTAGCGACACAGAACGAAGCAGACACTTCTCTCCTTTTCCACACTGCAGCTCCCACACCCACTGGCATCTGGTGCCTGTGGTCTCTACTCTGCATCTGCACCTCTCAGTGGTCTGTGCTGGCCGCAAACCAGCTGCAGGCAGGGGCACCTGGCTGCTCCTGCACCAGGACCCACAGCCCAGGCCCCGGCGCGGCCATGGCTCCTGCACTGCCTGCACTCCCTCTCTGGGGCAGGAGATGGCCACGAGCTCAGAGGACAAGAGGCACTCACCCACCTCTCACCTGTCTTACCTTAGGAGGCCAGAGCGCTTTATACCAAGCCCTTTGTCCAGCAAAGGGAGTAAGTTATTGTGACTTTTTTATTAATAAATCTTCTGACATGGCAGTCCCCATGGTGTGTCAGTCAGGGCCCGTGCCCCTGGGTGGGTTGCTCCTGTTCGGTGGGCAGTGCCCCATGCTCACCGCTGTCCCTGTCTGGGGCCTACTCTGCCACGGCTGGGGCACAGGGAGAGCCCCTGAGCTCTGGCAGAGCTCACCAGGCTGTCAGGTCAGGATGGGCCCTGTGAGCCTGGCACGGACAGGAGCCAGCTGTCCCCATTCCAGTGACACTAGGATCTCCCTGCAGTGGATGCGCCCTCCGCAGCTGTCCCCATCTGCCACTGCTTGTTGGTCCCTACAGCCACCCACAAGCCCAGCAGAATGGTGGTGCTGGTACCAGGCGCCCACCCCCAGGCATTCGAGGTGGCTGAGCATTTCCCACCACAGCAGTGAAGGAGAGATTGGTACTTCTGTGGAATGCTTGCACTGTTTGGGTGTTTGTGACATGCCGCCATGCCCAGGTAGCTGACGGCTGAATGCATAAGCCCCGTAAAGTAAGAAGAACTGATGGCCTGGTGCCTAATTGTTCCAGGGAAAGATGGTCCGTCAGACGAGCTGCTGCCATCAGGGGCTTGGGGAGCAGTTTCTCTTCACAGGGGAGTGATGTGTGGTGTGCCTCATGCTGTCATCTGCAGCCCTGTTCACCTGTCTTCCTCCAGAGGTGATTCCCACAGGCCGGTGCTGCCTCCCCTCTGGTAGGAGAAGTGAGTTGGCTCTAGATTACATGCTGCCAGTCCTTCTGCCAGGCTCTGTGGATTCCCCTTCTGCCCAGGACAAAGGCTGGTAGCCAGTGCTCAGGAAGAAGCTGTCTGAGAAAAATAGCAGTACCAGGTACACAGGTACACGCCAGCTGAGTGTCCAGGCTACATTCTCTCCTCTCAAACAAAGCAATCCCAGAACAAAAAGAAAGAAGGAGGGCTGTGAGTGAGTGATAGGAACTTCAGGGTTATGAGGCCATTAGCCCTCAAAATAGAACCAAATAACCTGAGATGCTTGAGACAGAGATTGACAAACGATAAATTGGATGGTGTGTGGGGCATCTGTTGGGCCAGGGGGCTGTTACTGCATGACATTGCTGCATTGTTGTGCTGTGTTGCATCTACTGCAGCTGTCAAGTTTCGTTTGTCTTTTTGAACTCTTCTCCAAGTATATTGGGTTCTGTGGCTTTAATTTCAATTAGTAGTGAATAATTCCCATTTTTTGAGAAAAAGCTGCTCCTTTCAGATCCCTCTCACTCCGTGGGCCCCCTTCCCTCCAGAGCCCTCCCAGAGATGTCCATTGACACTCAGACAATCTGCAGTGATTAACACCATTCTGTTTCCTCTCAGCCCGGGAACATGTGAACAACAGCCAGAGGCACATGCATATAATTACCTTGTAAATCTCAAGATACTTTTTCAAGGCCACTTCCTCTACTGCCATTTTTGGTAAACATAGCACTACCTTTGTGTTGATGGTGCTTTCATAGAACTTTCACAATGCTCTTATGGCTGATCCCCCCTCCTCCCTGCCTTAGCTGGGGATCATGAGCTGTCATCCCTGAAGCAGATTTGCAGTATGCTTCTGCTCTTTTCTGCACTGTCTGGGCTGGCCATGTTCAGAAGGAGGGTGACATACCTCAAACACAGACGCCTCGGCAGTGAGGCACCCTCATGCCTGGGCTACACTTGTGTGTTCCCAGGGAAAAGAAGAAACTCCTCAGCTCTTCGGCAGATGAAGAAATGAAATGAAATGAAATGAAATGAAGTGTTCATGTTCTCAGCTTCCAAAGGGGCTGGCAGCAGATTCCAACCTGCCTGCAGTGCCCCAGTTTGTCCTCCAGGGCTGGGTTCAATCACACCTGCAAGGCCACCAGCTCATCCAGGTGCCTCAGGAGAGGAGATTCAGCCCAGCTCCTGGCCCTTGCCTCACCCGCCATCTCCCCCAGCAGCTCTGACTGTCCCCAGTGGGGCTGCTGTCTGGAACAGTTACTGGGTGCCTCCAATCATGGAGCTATAGCCCTTTGCCATGAGAGTTACCTGCCTGGACCAGCCTGCTCTCCACCAGAACGCAGCTGCCCTCTACACCTGGGCCTGGACTGGATCCTGGGCAGCTGCAGGGACACAATCAGCGTATGACCAAGGAAATTCTGGCATTGCTCAGGAGTGGGATGTGGAACAGGGTTAGGGTTAGGGGAAGGTGGTCATGCAAAGCTTGTTTGTACACGAAGGCTGGCACATAACCTCATTTGTCCTAGATGCACAGGCCTGTCAGAACTAGACAGCAGATGAGCTGACCTGCTCCAGCAGTATTACTCGTGAGGGCTGGAGGAGGGAAATTCTCAGTGTAGGTCAAAGGGAGACACGGACAGGGTTCCACAAGGGGAGGCATCCAGGGCTGTGGAAAAGACAGTGAACGTAAGAGGAGACGGCAGCAAGATGCTGGGGGACAATGTTTTCTTGAGGTGGCTGGGAGTGATTTTGCAAACCAGACTGTGAGAAAGTAGAGGAGCTCTGGAGGAGAAGGAAGGCTCAGCATGGGCTACGTCTTGCTATTAACAAGGCAAGCACACAAGACACATCTTCAGCAGGGTTACTGTCACTTAAAAGCTGGCTAGCTAAGCTTACCAACTCTTCTATATTGGCCTTCAGCCTGGGAACCCAGCACAAGGGTTCTTGAGACCTATGAGGGACGCAGGGTGAGGGGAAGAGTCAGCCACCATCCTTACCCCTTCCTGCCTACTGCAACTCTGGGTTCTCTTTTTTTTCTCATATGCTTGCTGTACTCACATGCACCCATTACCTGAAAATCCTACTCCCAACTGTTATCAGGGCTTCATGAGTAAGCTGTAAGTCATTCCCTAAATTGTAGCAAATTTAGGCAAATGATTTAGCTAAAGAGGAGCAAAGTCTGAAGATCAAAATTATCTTCTGGGACTAAACTGTGCCAACTCAGGCTTTCTTATTTACCTTAAGCTATTTAAGATTATAACTTACAGCTTATCTCAAACACAAGGGAAAGGCTGTACCAACGGAAGTATGCCTGACTGTGCCAGAGAACTGACAGATATCTGCCTATAGAGAGATGTCTCATGCAGGACATCGTAGAATTCATCAGCCTCATCTTTCCTCATCCTGGAAATCATATGGGGTGAGTTCTGCTCTGGCCCAGGAGGAACCAACTCTAACCAGCATTTAGTGTAGACATTGCACCTGTTCATTCTGGCACTTTTCTGACTGTAGAATTTCCTTTCCATCCCCTATGAATGACCAATTCTAACACAACAGGAGTGAATGTATAAAGCATCCCTGCCAAAAAGATCTCTTTCCAAAAGCCAAAGAATTCTGCTCTGCTGCCTTCGGCCCTATGAAAGTGACAAGCAATTGAAGTACAAGTTCTATTTTTAAAGATTACTGACAAGTTTATTTTCTGCAAGGAGCAAGGCTTTCCCTGCGAACGCTAAAATCCAGCAGCGCTCAAAATCGGTACTGGAGGGTTTTCACAGCCGTTATGCGAGCAACCACATCGTAGCTTTCTGTAACAGACCTAGCAGATCCAGAACCTTTCTCTGTCCTCTACAGCCTTAGTCATGCCAGCTAGAAAACACCTATGCTCCCTCTGCTTTGAGATGGAGGTCTCTTTCTGTAGCAAGCATTCACAAGTCCACAGTCCCTGCATTGGTTCATATGGCAGCTCCTGATTTCATACGTCTGGGATGCAGGAAACATGAGTCATCACATCACACACATCATTCACATTTATTGTCAGAGAACTAACTGATCCTTCTAAATAAATATTAACACATGATAGCAAGACTTGTAGGCTCATAAATCTGCCTTTCTGCCAAGAAGACAAGAAACCAAAAGCCTGTGCATCAGTCCTGGTATTTGAGAACCCACATGTCAAAGGTCGAAGTCATGATCTGAGTCAGACAGGATGTTCAAGATAACAAAATTCCCTTGAAATTTTAGAATGAAATGCCCCTCCCGTCTCTGCCCGGAATCCTGTCAGTGAATAAACACTGTTGTCTCAAAAGGAGGGTGCTCCCAAGGGCAAGGCTCTTGAGACAGAGGGGTTCGTGTATTGAAGAAGAAGGGAGAAAGGTGCAGAATGTATGAATGCCTTTCATCAGTTTCTGTCCCCTTGTGTGTTGCACAGGGCTGTGATCTGTCTTGTGCGTGACACACAGCTCTGTGGTTAATATTTGTCGTCTGACTTAATCACTGGAGCGTCTTTTGCAGTTGGCGGACAGACGTCTTCAGCATCATTCCCATGAGCAGCTTTATGTATCAACATAGTACAAGAGAAATTGTATTCTACGGGGCATGTGAGGGCAGTTGCTAAAATCCTGTATAGCAATGAAGATTGTGACAAGGGGAAATTGCTCATTCTCTCTTTTGATACAAAAATGTTGATATTACTAGTTACAATTAGTTGTAATATGCCAGTTTTGATAGAGGGCAGTAGTTCTCTCAATGTGCAGCCAGACATATTCTCATTGCCAGGGAGTATTGTTGATGCCAAAAGTATCAGTGAGCTCGAAGCCTGGCTGGACAAGTGAATAGAAAAAATCTGGGTGGTATGAAATGCAAAGCCAACCTTGCTCTCAACTGATTTTGGATAGCTGCAGGGCTGATATCTAATCAAAAAACATCACCCTCCACGCTTGTCATAGTCAATAGAAAGAAACAGGAACTTGTAGAACATCACTCTCTTGTTTGTTCTGAACACCCACATTCAGACAGGTGAATCGTGTAGTCAGTGCAGGCTGGGGGAGCACCTAGGGAGGAAATCTTGTTCTCTTCTCTGGGCACCTGCTCTTGCTGATGGCAGAGGTCAACCAGACCTTTCAATTGAGCTGGTTTCCATGCTCTAGGTATTTCTGTTTCATCAGACTATCAAAGATATGCCCTCAGGGGGCCTCTGCTCCAGTGTCAGAACTAATAAATCACCTCTAGACCATATCTTTGACATTACTGCTCTGCCTATTCCCATTGCTGCTGCACTGGGGCAGGTGTGCCTGTGTGTGCATGCACAGCACACATTGCTTGCTTCTTCAGGGAACAAGAAATGCCAGTTCACAGGGCTCTTAAGTCTCGGAGTCCCTGGAAAACACTTTCAATCAAGGTATGGGTTAGAAAAAAGAAATGTGGTCAGCCATTGTGTGGGGTGAAAGGAAGGTGCTCAAGGCCAAGTGGTATGGGGCTAATTGCCATTAAGCAGGGGCTAATTGCCATTAAGCAGAGGCTAACTGCCATTTGCTTCTGCTTTGCTTCATTTGTCCCTTAAAGCTAATCACTCAGACATACAGGGAGAAGAATGTCTCTTGTTCAAGAGCCAGAAGATTATCTGGCTCTTTCCATAACGTGCAGGTCTCCAGGAGGGCAGTGTGCCAGAACAATGTGCCTTCCCAAGCCTTGTCTCCAAAGAAGGGTACATTTGTCCCCTCTGTACAACGGCTCATGCCACAGAGGCTGCCTTCTGGAAAGCTCAGCCAAGCAGCTCGTGCTTGGGATCCATGCAAATGAAAAAGTCTGTTGAGCCCTGTGACTAGAGCACTGTACCGCAGTGTTCAGTGCTGCCACGAAGCCTGAATATTGGTGCCAAAGGACCAGCATGTCCTGGCCAAGCTACATACAGGTGGAGCAGGAATTTCATATATCTCTGTTCACACAAGTGTCAGCAGGGAGAAATTTGGCTTCAGGAAGAGCTACTCAGTGGTATGACCTTACAAAACCAGTTTTGTAACTCCTACTGACATACATATAAATCCATTCCACAGATGGTGTCCGTGGAGGGCCTAGAAACATAAACTGGAATCCAGGCTGCATAGAACATTGCTGTAGGCCCTACCTAGATCACTGTCAGCTTCTTACCTTGCTTCCTGCCCCAGGGTTGCCAGAGCTTGACCACCTGTGTTTGTGATCCAGCAAGTGAAAGGGAACTCGACCTTCCCCGTTCAGGCTGTGCCTCCTGCTGGAAGGGCCCAGACTTTTTGCTTCCACTGCTTCCTACGCTCCACTAGTCCTCAGAGCAGCAGAGTGAGATCCTCAGGGACAGAGAGCACTGTAAAGAGGTCATCACCTCACCAGAAGGTGTAACAGAAATGATGACATTTGGAATAGGAATGACCCAAAGTGACTGTCTTCTCATAGCTGCAGAATATCACACGTTTCCCTTGAGCCCAGCTCTGCCCTTCTTATGTGGCACAGCCCCACTGCAGTTCCAGCATCCCCATCAGTCTTTAATAGGACAAGTTCAGCTGTTTTTTTCACAGCTTCTTCTTTCAGACAATTTTCAGCCCTCCAAAATTTAACTCAAGCAGGGCACATCCCTATTCCTGATTGTAAGGACAGCAGGCTCTTTTGGGGACTGCAATAGAGCTCAACAAAATCAACTCTCTGTTGCCTCTGTGAATTTCCTGGCCCTTTTCCTTTACTAATAGCGTTTGGTCATCTGTGCTCCTGCAAGAAAGTGACATTCTCATGCTTTGCTGCAAATGGAGGGTGGAGGCAGGTCGAAGTAGGCGGGCACTGTAGCCAGAGCCAGTACGTAAATGAAAGGTACAAGAGGGAGCATGCACAAGTATAGGTAAGAGCTGAGTGCATGTGTATGTGAGAGCCCAGTATGAAGGCTGAGTGCCTGTACACAGGTGTGTGTTTGTAAGGTAGCCTGGAGGAGCGCATACCACAGCAGTGTGCATGCAGAAGGGCAGCCTTGCTTGAATCAGGTCTGGTGGTGCTTCGAAAGGACGCGCTAAGGTGAGAATTTTGACTACTGCATGATCATTGGTCTGGATGCTCTGATGCTCAGAACTGTATTTGCTGCTTGCGCTCAGCAGCCTGAACTGGGAGATAATTTTTGCAAAGCAGTATAGATATATGGATGTCAGTAAAGTGCTGTATGATTCCTTGTATAGAAAGGAGAGGTCTGGCTTGGGGGGTCTTTCATGCTTCTCCAGACTGTCTTCTCAGTATTTCCCATTTGTGCCACTCACACCATGTGTTCTCTGAATGGGCAGATGCTACTTGTAGTTCTGCAGAAGCCAACCAGGTCAAATTGAAGATGGATACAACAGAACTGTGAGCAAAGATCACTGCCATCAAAGATCCACGTCAGGGGCTTCCCCGGCACCAGACACTCATTGCTGCTCCAGCACCACTATGGGAGCACAGGGCCGGAGCGCTTCCCCGTGCTCGTGCAGCAGAACACCAAGTCTAGTCTGCCTGGTACGAGGGATCGGGCTGCATGGCCGCCCCTCAGGCAGGCACCAATTCAACGTCATACTCTGGAGAGGTGCCAGTCATGCTCACAGCAGGCATCTGTGCTTGGAATTGCTTGGTGCTTTCTGTAATGCTCGTTCTTTGTCAGAACCAGGCTTTCCCAAGGTCTCTGTGTGTTTCCATAAAAGCTGTGGTGGCCTCACACTGATGGCTAGCAAAACTTCACCACTCCGTGTGCAGTGGTTTTTCCCTTTCTTACATCTGCTCTCCGGAGGCACAGCCAGCATCACCAGCTCAGTTTGGCTGGCACCAGGTCCCCTGTGGAGCAGGAACCAGCTCTTATCTAACATGGGGTGGCTGCTGAGTTCCTCACAGAGGCCACCCCTGCAGGCCCCCTGCCACCAAAACCTCGCCACAGAAGACCAATACGAAAGCTTATAGCCCCACTTACGTTTTATTTATTTTTTAATAGCTGCAAAATGCAGGCAGATCTCAGTTCTTTGCCTTCTCCTACACATGCTGTGGAAGCCCAAACACAATTACACTACATTTTTTCCTCTTTCGGTAGTTTCTGTTCTTCATCCTCGGCACACTGCAATTCTTCCTGTTTGTTCTGCTCAGCCAAATCCTGGCTCATCTCTGCCAGCTGACAGCGACACTGTGCCTTCTTGTTCTACAGCTGAGATTGTCTCAATGACTCTTGGCTGTCTACTCTGCAGCCTGGTGAGGGCTTCATATTTCACTTTTGCAATATGAAGTGAACTGAATCACTCTGCTTGTGACTCTGGATGTTTGCTGTAGGGAAAGGAATGTGATTCAGCTTAAGACCTTAATTTAGAGGCATCCCAGCTGCCATGAGCAAGAGATCTAGTGGTGAAAAATGAGTGTATGTAATTAGTATTTATTTTATATTAGGAAATGTCTGATAGAATCTCTGTCTCTCTTTGCTGCTCCTCTACTCCGTGTCAACAGATGCCCACAACACTTTTCAGTCCTTCTCCTTTCCCTTTGGGGCAGATTGGTCACGGCAAAAATCATCACTGCTTCTTGTATGGGAGAGGAAACTCCCTGCTGCAGCCTCACACGAGGCTGTTTCTCAGGTGAACTCCAACAGGAGTATCTGCACACTCTGTGACATGCATACAACATCCACTTGTCCCACCCTGGTTTTGCTGAAAATAAAAGCACATTCTTTCCTCCTGATGGAAGCGAGTCCATTCTCTTTTTCTCAGACTATTCATACATAGGTTTTCAGAGAAATAATTTTTGTGGCTTTATATCTGCCTGGGTATCTAAAGGCCAGTGTTCATGCCTGTTCAACAGAGTTTTTTGAATTCAGAGCATCTGGCAATAGTCCAGGAGTTCTGCTGGGAATTTGAATAAACATAGTACTGGTGCCAGATGGAAGTGATATCATCAAAGCCTATTTGGAAGCCAGGACTTTTGGTAAACACTGCTGTATTCATTTGCAAGAAGGAAGCTGATACATGGTTTATTTTTACAATGGTCTTTGTTTGTAGCAGTTACTAGGCTTGGTCCAAATACCTACTCAAATCAGCTTCTTATCAGAACTGAACATGACAGGGCAATTGTGTAACCAAAAAGTCAGTGGGCTTCTTGTGCAGGAGACCCAAAGTACATGGTCCCTCTCTAAATACACAGCCTCATCCTTGCAAGACATTACAAAAACAAAGTTCATGGTGTGGCAGCACATGCTGGCAACACACAGTGCAGTGGGTAACCCTGGTTTTTGTCCTGGCTCTGAGAAGTGGTAGTTGCTGTCCTATGAACCTTAAGCTCAAAAAGAGTGCACAGCAGGGATATGAGATAGACAAGAAAATGTCTGATATATGCTGGAGGGAGAGATGAGTTTGGTTCCTGCTTGGTTAGCAGCAGCAACTACATGTAAGTACTGGTGCTTCAGTACCTGAAGCTGCAGCAGGAGGCAGCTCTCCACCCCCAGCATGTTATTCTGAAGGCTTCAGTGCAGAGGGAAGCAGAGGCAGGACGTCAGGAGGAAGTTAGAGAAATGTTAACGGGGAACATTCATACATTGTAATGAAACCAGAAGACATGATGAGCACATAGTGGGGAAGCAGTGTCTGCTTTGTGTACAGCCAGGGCACACCTCAGACCTCTGCTGCTTTAGCAGGGAGGAAGCTGATCTGCAGGACATGGCTGGCTGCATTCAGTGCAGCCGTGGGCTGCACAAATGTGATGCACACAGCTGTCGGGAGCTGGGCTCCAGTGCTGCCTTGTTTGGGCTGGAGCAGCGTGCCCTACAGCCCTGGAGGCCTGTCTCTCCCTCTCTCCAGTCTGGCTGTAGGGTACCTTGTGCTGTGGTTTTCACAGTATCAAGATAGCATGGCAGCTTTCCAAAACACTGAGCCTGCAGTGGGATTGGCAGGAGCCTAATTCACTACAGTTGCCTTCTACACAGCCCTGTCGTGCTGCACTTCTTCCGTCTGTCTTTGCAGGTCCATTGCAACCATGATGAAATATAGAGGGGTGCTCCTGATCCTGGCAATTCTGTCCTTCCTTCTGATCCACTTCCACTTCCTAACCTGCAGCAACAACACCCCAGTGGAAGAAAAGCCTTCTCCAGTCCACATCCTCATTCTCTCCTCCTGGCGGTCAGGATCCTCCTTCACTGGACAGCTCTTCAGCCAGCACCCCAGTGTCTTCTACCTGATGGAGCCTGCATGGCATGTGTGGGTTGCAATGTACCAGAACAGTGCCAAAGTCTTGCACATGGCAGTGCGGGACCTGGTCAGGTCAGTCTTTCTCTGTGACATGTCTGTTTTTGATGCCTACATGTCTAGCCAGAAGAAAAAGTCTGATTTATTTCAGTGGGAAACAAGCCGAGCCTTGTGCTCACCCCCGGCCTGTGACTTCTTCAGTCGCAATGACATCATCCCTGCAGGGAGCTGCAGAAAAATCTGCGGCCGATACTCATTCACCAAGGTGGAGGAAGCCTGTAAAACCTACAGCCACGTTGCCATCAAAGAGGTTCGCTTCTTTGACCTGAAAGTCCTCTACCCACTTCTGACTGATCCATCCCTGAACCTCAAAATCATTCACTTGGTCCGTGATCCTCGGGCTGTGTTCAGGTCCCGGGAGAATACAGTGGCAGACCTGAAACGTGACAGCGACATCGTTGTGGGATCCCAGAGGATGAAGGGAGAAACGGGGCCCTACAACACAATGCAAGAAATCTGCAAGAGCCAAGTGGAGATTTACAAGGCAGGCAGTCAGGCCATTCATGGCTTCCTGAAGGACCGCTATCTGCTAGTCCGTTACGAAGACATTGTCAGAGATCCGCTCACTAGGGCTGCTCAGATGTATAGGTTTGCAGAACTCCACTTCACTCCAGAACTTCAGAAGTGGGTGCATAACATTACCCACGGGAAGAGAAAAGGAGGACAGGCTTTTGATATTGGATCCAGAGATGCACTGAGCACCTCCGAGGCCTGGAGGACGACCTTTCCCTTCCAGAAAATAGAAAAAGTGCAAAGCGTGTGCAAGGATGCAATGGACTTACTGGGCTACCGGCTGGTTTGGTCTGAAGAAGAACAGAAGAACATGTCCCTGAACCTTTTGTTTGACCAGATCAAATTCTGAAGGCAGAAAAGCTGCTCTCTGTGCCTCCTCTGAAGGCTGCACAGTAGAGAACTTTACCAGACCAAAAGAGGGCAGAGGTACACCTGTGTGTGCGTACGGGTGTGCTACACAAGGACGGGGAGTGCTGGCTGCGCTGGTGGCAGCTTTACCAGCAGTGCAGGGCCACTCTGCAAGGCCACAGCTCAGGCTGGAGCAATGCATCTGTTTTCCAAATTAAGTCTGGGTGTATGCAATAGAGGTGTGTGGGTGGGAGCAAACATGGCCCAAGCAGTGGGGTCAGATACCAGAGCTCAGACCCGTCCACAGCCACAGCTCCGTACTCGTGAAACCACATAGAACCGCTGCACTAGGAAGGAAAGAGGAAACACAAGTGAGAGCTGAATGAAGAGAACATTCTTTGTTGTGCTACCCAGGACATACAATGCCAGGAGAGACACAAGGATAACCAGACAATGTTTTTTGGAAAGATCCTTTTTTCAGAATGGTCATTTCCAAGACTAGCCTTTTTTCCACTCCATTCCTGTGCCTGAGCATCCAGCACTGGTGGCAATGTTGGCAAAGCAACTGTGTTCACTTACTGTATGCAGTGAAACTGCTAGGTCAGGGCCTAAATCTGTCATTGAGCAACTGGTGGAGGGAGGGGCTGCCTGGGGAGTACAGCTGGGTTGCTTACACCTGGGGCTGGGAGGGGTGGGCCTGGGGCAGAGCCGCTCTGGGCTCATATAAGGGCCACTACTGAGGGGACAATATCTCCTGGACCTGGGCTGCTTCTTGGGCAGGAGTGCTGCATGGCTAGCAATCCCCTCAGCAGCTGGGTGAGTCAAAATTTGTGCAGAACTTTTTCTTATGTTTCTTGTTAAAACCTATAATGATTTGCCAGTGGATCACAAAGAACCTGTCTAAAGCAATTTTGTTTCTCCATTTGCAAAACGCCATATAACAGGAAAATGGAATAAACCAGCCACATCTGAAAATGAACACTCCTGGGTTTGCATTTGGGGATCCATTACTGTGAATACATAAACCCATTTATTCTTCCGCTGAAATAACTGTCTCCTAGCTTTCAAAACCAGGAAGAGCTCTTACCCTGGGAGCTCTCACAGTCCACGTGAGACTGAGAAGAGTTTGTGCCAATGCTGAGATAATAAAGATTGAGGTAAGGACATAGTTCCAGCATTTATACCAATGGAATCTGACAAGATAGGTCCATGGTAGGGGGTTAAAAAAGCTGAGAGGAGAACAGATAGTTATCTAATTTACTTATTTGGTGAAAGTATTTCCTGTCTTAGAGCACAATAAAACTATTTTATGACCATGCTGTTCTCTACCATCTCCCATATCAATTGGAAATGCCATTCTTTCATCTCCAATGAGAATATGTATATTGAATCTGAAAAATATAATTATCTTTATTTATAACAGTGCCCCATAAGACAAGGAGAATAGCTTGTAACCAGGCATGAGGAATGAAACATCCACGAACATCCCCTTCTGAGCATCCCAGTTCATGTGTAAGTTGCAGGGTCCTTTTAACACAGGTCTCCAGCTCAGTTAAATGTTTTTTACAAAGGTATGAAGCAGAGCAATCCACATCTCAAAATTTACTGACATAACATCTCAATTTGACTCCTTTTCCCAGTTCCATGAACAAACTAGTAGCAGCTCATTTAAATTAATTCGTCAGGCAAACTTGCTCACTATAATCTATCCTGGAAATCAAAGGTAAACAGTCACAGACACATTATGAGCATCTTTATCTTGGGAGTTCAGAGAACAATCACAAGAGCTCATTCCAGCCCCTCTTATGAGCTTCAAAATGGCACCTGCTAACTGCTTGCGTCTGCATCATGTACACCGTACATGGGGGCAAGTTTAAGGCATCTACGCTCGCCTTACAATGCTTTTCCAAGGCCTGCACTGGTTCATAGTACTGCTAGGAACAGGGATGTCTCTGCGCTTCTCCAGTGGCTGTGTTCATGTTTGAAGGGGCATAGGCAAGAAGCAGCGTCCAGGCTCTATGTGTTTACTGATTAGCTGTCTCCAATGGCAGGAAGAAGGCTGTTCTGACAAAGTCACAGTGGCTGTTTTTTGTTATTGTTGATATTGTTGTAGCAGAGAATTAATGAAGGTTTTTTATGTGCTGATTCTGCTGAGGAAAGTAGGGAAAGTCTGCTAGCTAGACTGGACTTGTGGAATAAACTAAGGAGTCAGCCCCAGGACCACCAAGAGCAGAAGCCCAGAGAAGTGGGATTGCTTCCCAGCCCAGGGGCACCTCAGTCACTTTCCCTGGGGCAGGCATCAGCGCTCCAGGTCCTGCACACCTCTGTGGGGTGAGACCCTCCTGCAGCAGTTAGGGAGGTAGGAGCGGGACCAGCTGTGAAGCAGGGAGTGGTCAGCAGGAAAAGTTACCTGCCCAGCGAGGGAGCTGGTAGCAGTAGAACTTCTCAGCGGTGGGGAAGGTGGCATGAGCTGGAGGGAGGAGCATTTATTTTGTAACAATTCAGTAAAATTATTTTTGATAATTTAGATTTAACAGGCCAGTGTTGCAGCATTCTTTGCCCAGGACCATGTCCAGGCAACTTCTGAAGACCTTCAGGGAGGAAAACTCCATTACCTCTGTGTGACCTGTGCCAGTGCTCCGTCACCCTCACAGTAAAGAAGTGATATTTACAGATCACCTGCTACCACAGCACTGAAGATGTCTGTGGTCCTAGAAGTAAATCCCTAATCCTTACAAAGGGTGGAATGTTGTACGTCATAGAAACCACAGTCTTACTGCCAGGGATCCCAGTGTTAAACGTGACAATCCGTGCTGAGCAAGCAGCGCTGTCACGGTGGTACGAAGTCCACTAAAGCAAGGTTTCTTTATGTGGTATTTAACAAAGCTGGGGCAGGCAGCCCTGGAAAAGACAAACTTATTTGTAAATGAAGTGTCACTCAAGATAGGCAAAATAAGATATAGCAAGACTTACACTCAATCTTTTTGTGCTGCAGCCATTTGAGGTGTTCTGCCTCTAGAGTCCTAGAATAGTTTTGGTTACACCAGATGATTTCATTGAATTGTTTAGTTACAGCGTTGCTGAGATACACCACGCAAGCTGGAACAGGAGGTCTTGCCTATGGGAGGTAAAGGGTTGTATGCTGTTGGACCTGGCCTTCAGCAGTCCTCGGATTTTGAATCCATCTGCAGAAGTATTTTTGCTAAATCTTATTATTTGAAATCTTATTTACTATGTTATCTTGCAGCCTCTTGCTAAGTGCCTGTGTGGTCTTCCATGCAAGTCCCAAGGAACCAGTCTGAGCAGCAGGAATGTACCGTATCACCCTCACTGTCTGAGTAGGAATGACCTGTCCAGTAAAACACCAGTCCAAAAGTTTTGGCGTTTATTTTATTAACATTAGTGAACACAAAGTCAGTTGGCATTTCATTACATGAGTTTTTTGAAGTAGAAGTCTCAGTATACAAGTAATCATTGACTTTCAACGTAACTTAAATTTAGCTTAAACTGGGCAATTTCCTAATTCAACCTGATTTTACTGAGTGCTACAGTACAGTAAGCAAAAACCACAAATATAACTCTCAAATATATAAAAATAATAGAAAAAAGATATCTTTGCTTTTACAAGCCCATTCTACTTCACCAAAAGGATGACTGAATTCCAGGCTTACAGGAGTTACAAATGACTTGTGCACACCTGCTGCTTTAGGTGACTGTTCAAATAATATTAAAACAGAGAGCAATGATTTCAGGTTGAAAGCACTATGGTTTTTCAGATTCTAACCGTACATCAGAAACTTTCTCACTCTCTCAATCACGACACAGCTCTGAGCACATTTCTGACATTGAGTCTGAGATGGACAGAGCTGGACAGAACCCTGCAAGCTGCGACTCCGCAAGCTGCTCTGCTTTTCCAAAACAGACTTCATGGCACTCTTAAACCTGCAGCTAGGTAAGAGCTAATCATTATTTCTGAAATCACAAAGCCACATGGTAAATCTAATGTTATTAAGTAAATGCTGCAATATTAGCACTGGAGAACACAAACTGAAAGGGGTAATAAAAATCCAGGTGACTGCCTCCTGGCTTGAGATCTTTAACTGAGATCTCTGTAGCATGAGACTGAATATTATAATGTCTCAGCAAACATTTTTGGCCATTCCTGGATCTCAGCATTGATTCATGAAACTGCGGCCTCAGATCTTCTAGCATGGATGCTCTTGATTCTCTTTTTGGGCAGTTAAATTTTCACTGTGACCTTTTCCATGTGTCAGCTGCTATTAACAAAATGATATGGTCGTGCCAGCAGCTTGCAGAGCAGGTTCTTATATGATCACCCTCAGCACTCTGACATGACGCATACAATAATGCCTTAGTTAGAACTTAGTGAGATTTGGCCACAGCTTGGAGCCAATCCACTCAAATTCCTTTGCATATAGCGAAGTACAGGTCAGACTGTCAGATGCAGATAGCAGATATGCAGTTTAAATCAAATTTTCTGTGAGAAAACTTGATACTGGATAGGACCTCTCCATTTTTACATGTTCAGCATATTCTGAACATAATACAAAAATGGCCTCTTATAAACATTATTTTAGAGCATTTCTGAAACTTTAGAATAGTACTTCACAATTTTCCATCACACTTTAAAAAAAAAAAAAAAAAGATCGCTTCAGAAATGCGAATTCTTGCTGCTGTCCTAGATCGGTCATTTCGCTCTGCTCTGCTATTTTAACTTTTCCTAAATGCTACTCGCTTAGCTACATTCTCAGCTCCAAATTTTGCTATCAATTTACTACTGAAATGCTCCTCATCCTTCTGCAGTTCCAAGTCGTCCTCCCTGCTCCACACAGGGCACCCATCCAGGCGCTGCCCGGTCTGCAGGAAGTGTGACGTGGCCTCCACCTCACCGCTGTTTTTCAGGAGTGCTTGGGTGACAGCGAGCAGGTCCATGTCAAACTTCTCCATGAAGTGCCGCAGCGTTTTCACTGCTTCTTCAACCCTGCTGAAATTGGAGCAAGTGCCTGTTGGCCTGCTTTCCCTTTGTGGCTCGGGGGTAGGGAGTGTGCGGTCCTCCAGTCCATTTTTGGGGCCAGGTGCTGCTTCAGCTGGAGGCCCTCCCTCTCCATCTTGTGTGGGAAATTCTTCTGGAGTGTCTGAGCAGTTGCTGTCTGACTGCAAGGAAGAGGAGTCACCAGTCACACACAGCACTTACTGGCAAGCTTTGCTTATTGCCACTTTCCTCCTCGCCTTTCTGCAACATAGATGGTGCTCGGTCATCACGTGGCGTGGTGGAACTCGGTAAGCGAAGCAGTGTGCTAACAAGGCTCCACCAGAGCACAGGGAAGCACGGAACACAAAGCAGTATTTGAGCAACCTAAGCAAGGGAGGCAAAAGCGAACGCGCGGAGGCGTTCTGCCCGCGGTCACCGCCGCAGCATGCCGCGTCCCCCCCAGCTCGGCCCCGTGGGAGCGCTCAGCACCGCTGCGCTGCGGCGCTCGGGACGCGACAGCCGCTGCCGGGCCGGGCCTTACCTCGGAGCTCTCGAACTCGCGGTTGGCTGCCTCGAAGATGCCCAAGGGCCGCGCGGGCTCCTCCGCCACCGGGGGCTCTGTGGGAAGAAGCGCGCACAGTGCTGGGCGGCGCCCGGAACGGCCCGGAACGCCCCGGTCCTCCCCGCCCTCCGCTCACCGCGGGGCCGCAGGTGCCGCCGGTACCGCTCGCGCATGGCCTGCCAGCTGTGCCGCGTCACGCCGGCGCGCTCCAGCTCCTTCCACAGCGTGCGCCCGCCCGTCCGCGCCCCGCTCCGCTCCCGCACGGCGCGCAGCAGCGCCGCGTCCTCCTCCGCCGTGAAGGCGACGCGGCCGCGGGGCGCGGAGGGGCCCGGCACGGCGGGCGGGGGGGGGCGG
>WBMW01000047.1:322-14294 GCA_013396635.1 Penelope pileata
CCTCCTGGAAAGACTCCAGTGGAGAGCCACAAAGATGCTAAAGGGCGTGGAGCATCTCCCTCATGAGGAAAGGCTGGATAAACAGCCTTGAGAAAAGAAGGCTGAGAGGGGATCTTATTCACATCTATAGATATCTAAAGCGTGGAAGGCAAATGGACATGGCCAATCTCTTTTCCATGGTCTGTGGGGACAGGATGAGGGGAAATGGCCTAAAACTGGCGCATAGGAAGTTCCGCACCAAGATGCATAAGAGCTTCTTAACAGTGCGGGTGACGGAGCAATGGAACAGGCAGCCCAGGGAGGTTGTGGAGTCTCCTTCCCTGGAGATTCAAGACCCAATTTGGATGCCCACCTGTGCAACCTGCTCTAGGGAACCTGCTTTGGCAGGGGGATTGGACTCAATGATCTCTAGAGGTCCCTTCCAACCCCTACAATTCTGTGATTCTGTGATTCAATAATATGTTTTAACTGTTGGTTAGCTCTGAAGTGATAAGGCAGTTGGTTTTTATGATCTTCAAAGGTCTCTTAAAAATGAACTATTCTATT
Organism: Penelope pileata; assembly: GCA_013396635.1. Taxonomy (NCBI): domain Eukaryota; kingdom Metazoa; phylum Chordata; class Aves; order Galliformes; family Cracidae; genus Penelope; species Penelope pileata. The sequence goes on from WBMW01000047.1 coordinate 869, forward strand.
CTAAAGCTTTTCGGTCCAATGATTAAATAAGAAGGTCAGGTATGCATTCCCTAACCACATCTTCAATTTGTAAAGGGTCTTCACCCTTTAATTGCAGAGATTGTTTCTGAGAGCTTTTGTTCAAAATATTCCTGTCATGAAGTCATATTATGTTAACATAGACACAGTATGAGAGGTGTATATCACATCCTCCTCAATACTTACCAGGATTTTCTAAGGACAATGTATCCTGATTTTTCTCTCTCAAACAAGTGGGTCACTCTACAGTTTACTGTAGATTTATAATATGATCCCAAAAGGATCAACTGTAGTATCACCACGGAGTTAAGAAGTTGTGCATCTTGGACACAACTTTGTGCCCAAATCACTTCTAAGTGGTTAGGTGTTTGAATTGGGGAAATGAAGTGAGAGAAGTAGAATAGATACAATTAAAGAATTAACCTTGTATTTCTTTCCTCTGATTCATTTATTTCTGATTTTTTATCTTCTATGAAAAAACTTGCGAATGTGGAGAAAAAAAAGGATTGCAAATCTGTAAGAGAAATATGAAGAAATATGAAGAACTTTTTCCCTTTCCTATTGCTGATGCCAGGTAGAACTTCCACTATTAAAGTTTTGTGTTTTAATATGCTGATTTCCAAAGCAAAGTTGCAACTTGTGAAGTGCTATAAATTCAGTATTTATGGAGCAAGTTTCAGAAGCAAGGTTGTGGTTTCCCTTCATTCTTCCTCTTTTCTAAAAATTTATCTTTTGCGAGGTGCCTATCTTAAGACAAAATAAATAAATAAATCAAGTAGAAATTTGAAAATGCAGATGATTTTAGTCAAGGTTTTAACTTTTAATCTTTTAATTCAGATGGAATTAAAAGGAGATGAGTGGCAAATCCTTTAATTTACAACACTATTTACAACACTATTTTTTTCTCATTAAAGCAATTCACAGTGGTTCTATCCATTTACTCAGGAGCTTACAGTAATCTGTACTTGGAAAATCTGAGCTAAGCTTTCAGAGTTATGAGGCTTTCAGCTTCACAATATTAAGTAGCTAATTTTAACATTCACTTATGCGTGTATGTCAACTCTGATTTCTGCAGAATCTTCTGTATAAGTGATTTGATTTAGTTCAGAAGATCAAATTTTTTCAGCAAAGCAGCTTTCAAGGAAGGAGTCACAGAGAGGTAATAATTATTTGCGTTCAAAATCTTCCTTTTAGCCTTTACTTTCAGAAATCAATTTCCAACATGCACACCCTTTGTTTCACAAACCTTGTAGATAGAAAACTTCTGGCTTACCATTGTAAATAGTTCTGATTTTAAAAACTGAGGAACTAAAGTCACTGTAAGTCAATTATTAGCCACAGAACAAAGTTTATGTATCTATGTCCCCTTCACTGGCATACCATTTGTTTTATGTTTGCTGCAGTAACTTATTTATGAACTTTTTCATAACAATTACGAACTTTTATTGTATGCTATTTTATATTCTGACCATTGTAGACTCAAACCATAGCTGATAGGATACCTTCCAAGAAAATTGAGATGCTTCCAAAAACATGATAGAAAAGAGATTTTCCCACCAAGTATGTTGTGTTTTCACCCCAAAAGGAGAGAATTCTCAGAAACACTTGCCGTATCAACACTGAAAAACATAGGAATTCATTTGAAACTGAACACCTTGGTAATCAAGTCCAATTCCTATCAACTGTAGGATATGTAAACACTATGGTTTAATTGTAAGTACATAAGTTAATAGATGTTGAATTAAAAAGACTCTTTAAATTCCCTAAAGAGACTAAAACCTCCCCAAAAGCTCAACGTAGTTATATTTTATGAACAGTTTCAACAAAACGTCAGTTTCTCTCAAAAACTTCAGTGTTTCATAACAGTCACAAAGTTTATTTAGAAAATGCATAACTAAATTAAATATTTGCTTCACAGGGGAGACACTTCTTTCATTAAATAGAAAGCAATTTTTTGCAGTATCTTCACTTCCACTTAAAGGTCATTAAATTATATTCTACCCATCCACATTCTGAAGTTTTTTCTATGTATATTACCATGCTTGAAGTCTATCCTGCTCTTTGTACATACATGATAAATCAGGTGGCTAATCTAGTGGTTTTCCATAATATCATAAATTAACTTTAGGATCCTGGAAGGACAGTCAGGTACTAAATAAAATTATTACTGTCAAACAGTGCATTACATCTGTCCTAGTCTCAGAAAATCTATAGTAGTCCAGGATACAAACAAACAAAATTCACATGCTTAAAGCATTAGGCAGGATTTGAGATAAATGGAAACCAGTATATGAAGCTGTAAACTCATCAGAAAGGTACATTGTAAAAATATACCTGAGGAAGAAAAATAACAACTTTCCATGGCAACAAGAATGAAACTGTGTTGTTGAGGTTTGCTTTAATCCATGAGCTGCTTGAACAATTAAGTAATCAGAATGTCTGGACTTTCATTATTTTCATTATTTTACATATTTCTCTTTTTAGCCCTTAGTTGATTAAACTCCTTCACAGGATTTTGTATTTTTCTGAACATGCTTTCCAAAGGAGGGGGAGGGAGAATCTACCAGTTGTTCAAAGAGGACATATAGAAGCCAACAGTATCAAAAACAGCAAAGTAATTTTTCAAATGCAGAGAATATTCTGCTTTTCTGTCAGAAAATCTATAGGATGATGACATAAAATAAAACAAACATTTTATTCTGTTGTAGAAAATTGTTTTTATATCTTTCTCACCATCCAGAGCAAAACATTAAATTCTTAAAGATCATAAAACATAAAATGCTTTGCAAGTATTACTGAGCTTAGATGGAAGAACAGGGCTTAGAATCATAGATTCATTTAGGTTGGAAGGGACATCCTGAAGTCACCTAGTTCAATCTTCTCCTCAAAGAAAGACTAATTTCACACACAGATCAAGTTGTGTAAGGCATTTTTTATTCAACCTACGAACATTTCCAAGGAAGTAATTTCTGCACTCTCTTAGGGGAACTTGTGCTTTACTGCTCTGTGAAAATATTTTTCTTATATCCAGTTAGAATTTTCTTTATTGCTATCCATGATTGTTATCTTGTGTTCATTTCCTTTGCATCTCTGAGGAGAGCCTGGATTTTCCTTCTCTGGAGCTACCTATCAGGCAGTGAAGGCAGCAGTTAGCTCCCCTCCAAGTCTTTCTCAGAATAAACAAACTCCATTCCCTCAGGCCCTCTTCATGCTTCACCTGGTTTTCATGAGTCAAGATCCGTAAGTCAGACATTTCCTTGATAATAAAGTACAATTGTCCAGTCTCCACAAAAGACTTCCCATACTGGCTGTCCCCACAATCAAGTCTTCTGTTTCCCTGTAAGACCAGACAGCTATTGGCAGAGAAGTCAACTGCAAGTTCATGTGAATGTCCCACCTAGCACTAATGCACTTTGTGTTGTAAAAAAAAAAAAAATGTGCTGTAAAAAATTAGCCATCCCCCCTAAACAACTTTTCAGCACTCAATACAATTGATTATGACACTGGTGTCTTGTTGGTGAATATTGGCAGGATCCCTGAAGATGCATTTGAACAGTTTGAGTCATTCTTGAAAGAACACATCCTATGACTAGTGAATGGATCCATCTCCTCTACCCATTCTGGACTACTGAAGAATCTCGTCCTTTGTTTTGCCATTATTGTAGCCACAGTACACACAGCAAACATGCAAATATTAGAAAAATGCAGGCGGTACTTAAATGTGTTAATACTGTGTTAATCACCAGAAACATCAAGTCATCCAAGCCAAGTGGCCTCATGTTTTCTCAGCTGATCATACATGGAGATCAGGTAGCCTAAGATAAATACTCTCAACAGTTTGCAGCCATGCAATCAGGCTTGAAGCCTCACCTATAACTAGCAAAATCAATCAATATGTTTTACGGATATATGAGGTTCTTTAATTACACTAGTATTGTACACAATCATTATCTGTCATCTGTATATGTTAAGCTTAATTATTTGTGCTTTCTCTATGTTTGAATTACATTAATGTAGAACACTTGAACATGAAGCCTGCAACTTAGGAAATTGAACCTGCTATGAAAATGTCCAGTAGTTTTGGAGGCTGCAGTTTGGATTACTTGGCTGATCCCTGCACTGTGAACTGGCCTACCTGAGAGTCACATCTTGGTCTTTGTTTTCAGGATGTACTGATACTCAGTCTCTAGGAAGTCTGGCTGAAACTCCCAGATGACATTGTTTCTCTTTATTGAAAGAGAGACCATTGGGACCAGTTTGAGCCTGCTTGGTACCTACAGGAATGAAAGGTCACTAAAAACTTCCCTAACATCTTTTCCAGATGGAAGAAGTACTTGCTTCTTACACAGGGAGATGGCTGAGAAAAAGAGAGTCCAGTTACCATTGTATTCATGAATACAACATGAAAACTTGAGCAGAATAGCCCTGTTAAACTAACAATATATAGGAAATGAAAGTTTCCTGAAAAAAAGATTTCTTATGTTTATGAAAGAGAAACATAAGAACATGTTAGCCCCATTTTCTACCGTCTCGTGCTCCTTAATTTTTTCTAAAGCAATTCACTTTTACAGTACAACATGCCTGTGAATAACAAGCCCATTCCATAAGAGTTCTGTCACAGAAAAGGACCCAAAACTCCTATGACTATGTCATTTGTTTCAGCTGGAGCTAGGGTCTTAGCTCCTTCCTTGTGCTGCTGCTCCTCCAACTGCTCTCTGATCTTCTCTCTCCCAAGCTCTCCCAAGCTCTCCCAAGCTCCTAACTCAATCTTCTCAAGCTTTCTCAAGCTACTTCCTTCTCTGCTTGGCTGGCCTTTATCTAAGCCTGGGGCAGCTCCGCCCCAGGTCCACCCCTTCTGGTCACAGGTGCAAGTGGTCTACTGGTACTCCCCGGGCCAGCCACACCCCTCCACCATGTGCTCAATCACCAGTTTATCCTGTTATCAACTGTTTCCTCTACAAGTTCAAATGAAAGTTAAAAAATTCTTATAACTGCGATGAATATGGCTTTAAAGAGGGTCTCTTATTTATTCAGCATGCTCAGAGAAATGGGCTTTAATCATTGCTGGAGGGAAGATGGATTAAGGAAGACTTTTTCCTAAGTAAGGATTTTTTGAGGTAATTTCTACAATCATAATAGGCTCTCCAAAATCTCACTGAAAGGAATATAGCTGATAGATTAATATTCCAGACTCTATACAACTGGTAAGAAAACTGTTCTTAGGTACCATAGGCCATAAGATGTTTCCTGTTGGAATAAGATGAGAACAATCATACGATATAAAAATCAAACTTCTAAGGAGGACGAGTTCAGGAAAGTGGCCTAGAATATCAAGAGAATCCAATCTTAATGATATAACAGGGAATTTGTTAAATACAGAGAACTCTAAGGTGATCCTAAAACGATAAAAATTGTTTTAGGATCGTTTTAGGACAAAAATTTGATCTTGGGGACGAATTTCCTTCCTATTCCCTACGTTTAATTTGTTTGAGTAGGACATATAGCCAAACAGCTGAGGGGCTGTTGCATGGTTCGGAGTACTAGAGTACTTCATCTGTAGTGTTCAGAAGGGAATTAATAACATAAAAATAATTCCACTTTCTTTATGGTCAGCGGTAGTCTGGAAACAATACAATATAAATACACTGTAAACAGTAATCAATCTTTTATTAACGCCTTGTGGACATTCTAGTAAACCAGACATCCAAGGACATATATCTGGAGATGCATTTTCTTTCCCCATTAATTCTCCTAGAATTATTTCCATAAACTTATCAAAATCTCATCTTGTAAGTCTCCTATTTGCAAAAGTATTTTAATGTCACTACTCAGATAGATAGAAAACAACTTCTAATTTGCAATCAGCATGTATTCATGCCCAATCTATACCCTTTTGATCTTGTACCTATGTTATTTTTTTCTTAAATATTTCTTCTTTCCTAATCAGTAGTTACAAAATATATCTATGAAGTGACATATTGTCTCCTCTCAATATTTTGGTTTTCTAGACTAACCTAGCCAAACTCTTCTAATTCATTTTTGTAAAATGTATTCCTTTCACTAATTATCCTGGTAGACTTTCCGAAGTACCAGTTCCATTCTTCTACAGAAATCTGATCATAATCAGTCAATCTGAGTAACCTAAATGGTTATTATAAATACTATAAATAAATAGCTACTATGCTATTATACTATAGCTACTATAAATAGCTACTATGTATAAAAGATAGTCATTGTTCTTCTACAAGGCCAAGGTTAGAAATGACTTGAAGACCATCTCAAGCATTTCAATTCCTTTCTAATTAGCAACAAAACTATAGCTAGGGATCCAGGAATCAGACTAGTGAACTCTGTCTGCATTAAAAAAATAAGAAAATAAAAAATAATAATTTAAATGAGAAAGATCCAAAAGAGGATGGAAAATTACATATGCATTCACTGATTTATAAGGGAAATACAAGAGAGTCTTCTGGCTCAAACAAATGCATTTTGATGTTGAAAGAAAATGTAATACATAAGGCTATCAGGTTCTATTCATACCAGTCTTATCCTTTGCAATACTATGTATGAAGAGAGAAATTACTCCACGATTTTCCACACAATTTCTTTTCCTCTGTGAGCTCAATATGTAAGAATAAAAAGCATTCATAAATAATCAGTTATTTCCAGAGTCCACCTCTAGAATTTATTTTTCTAGGCTCCAGGGATTGAGTTATGCTGACTGTATTAAATATGCATGGTAGGAAGAATGATTAGACTAGACCTTTCCCTTGAGATCTTTAGAGAAGTGGTGGCTTATGCTGTAGATTTCTCTCTCCACTTCATTCCTTGTCCTTTCTCTCCTGGTTGTGCTCTCTCCCTTGAAGAGAGTTAGGCAAGTAAACAACTTATCACAGAAAGCAAGCCTGAGGCCCTCCACATTTTTTCCCTTTTATTTACACATGAAGACTCAGTAGTTCATAGTGACTGAGCTATGATCACGGAGTTTCCTGAAATTAAATTCATTAGTAAAACAAGAAACATTCCAGGCATGCACTGCACAGCTTGAAATACTCAGCTGAGGAAGAAATTAAAGACAGATAGCTGAATGGGTAATGAATAAACACACATTGTGGGTAGAAATAGCTAGGATAAATATGCATACTCACTGTAATATTTGAAAGGAAATTAGATTATCACATGTACTAAAATAAATTGAACAATAAGAGCTCTCATGCAGCTTTTAGGCGCAGACCATCCTTGGCATAAGACCGCAGGCAATGGGATCAGCAAGTGAAGCCCCTGCAAACATGCCTTCTGCAGCTCTCTAGCCTTCCACCGTGAGGGTGAATCTGTGCTGCACACAAGTCCCATACAGCCCACAAGTTCATCTTGCCCCACAATGGGGTCGAAACCTTCTGAGTCTTTCCTGCATTCTCCAAACATGAGCATAGAACTTTTTCTCCCTGTGAATGAGAGGTTTTAAGTGACATTTTCTTTATACACCTCTTTCCCCTATCCATCACCTTTCTGTCCCTCCTCTCAAGTGATATTTCTCCTGGTGTCACACAATGGAGCAACAAGCCTTCCGGGAAGTGCCCAGTTAGGGAAACCAAATAGGTGATAAGAAAAGTCCGGTAGAATTGCAGACATTTAACTTCTCTATTTGAAAAACATCAGATTGTTTCTGCAAGGAGCAGATGCTAATAACAGGGCTGCCTGTAGCTTTTATGTTTAAAGGTATCTTTTTGTATCAGATTTGTATGCTGCACACCAGCTATTTCCAGAGGCTGCTTTTTGCACAGCAGTCTGTAAATGAACAGCTAAAACACTGCTCATGACATGAAGGTGGCTCCAAGAGATATGAGCTTTGAAAATACAGAGAAGAGCTCCTACAGGAACACAAATAGCCATTACTACATGAAAAACATCATTAAACTCAAGTTAAGATTTCTAGTGCTTATCACCAGCTGAAGTTGAATTCATAGTCTTAAAAACCCGAACACTGGGAAGCCTGATGCAATTTATGAGAATATTTTAGAGAGAATCCAAGTGACTGAAATAAAATGAAGAAGATTTAGTTCACAAAAGGGTGTTGTGGTTTGACCCAGCAGATAGCTAAGTCCCACACAGTTGTTCGCTCACCTTTCCCCTTCCCAAGTGGGATGGGCAAGAGAATTAAGTGAAAAAAAGGTATGGTGGAACTCATGAGTTGAGATAAAAGCTATTTACTAAGACAGCAGAGAAAATAAAAGAAATAACAGTACATATATACATATATATATAAAACAATAGATGATACACAAAGCAAGGGACCAATGACCAATATCCAGCCAGCCAGCAGCCCCTCCCTCCAAGCAAGATACTCCCCTTCCGTAAAAATCACATGATGTCATATGGGATAGAATAGCTCTTTGGTCAGTTTAGGTCAGCTGCCCTGGTCCTGTCCCCTCCCAGTTCCCGGCTCCTTATGCCTCCTAACTGCTTCACTGAGAAACAAAATATGTCCTTGGCTGTGTTCAACACTGTCAGGCGTTATCAGTTTTGCTTCTCTTCTGAGACCAAAACATAGCTTCATACCAGACACTATGTGAGAAGTAACTTCTGTTAGAAACTAAGACAAAGAGTTATCAGTTGTAGCCCTCTCTGCACCAAGAGTCGTAGGACTGCCTCCAATATGATGCATGAAGGTTTCCCAGTGTAAATATATTCCTGTTCATACTAGTGCTGAATCCGTAGACATGATTTTTAACATAGAGGCATACAGGTTTGCTGCTCTGCACTCATAGCACATCCAGACTTAAAAGTCATGGTTCCTTTGTAGAAAGAAAACACTCAACCGTTTGCAAGAAATTGTTTATTTTTGCAGGTAATTTCATGGAAAGCAGTATCACAGCCAAGACATATTGCACCTCAGCCTCCTTCTTCCTCACTGATTGCATGCAGCCCATTTGATTTTCCCTTCATGTTGACACCATCATTTCCCAACCTGATCACAGCCACACGGAAAAGTCAGAGGTCTAATTCTTGCTCACTAGCACTACATGCCAGAGAAGTCATTGAGAATCAATTCCAACAAGTTCTGCTTTAGTTCACAAACAATTTACTTCAGCATAATTATTAGTGGCATAGGGTGTTATTCAATATGATAATAATTCCTACCATCCTACCCATAGCTGGTAAAGATTTCTAAGTATTTATATTTCATTCAACCATGTATCAGGGTACAGGGATATAGAAAATACAGTTTACATGTTCTTGATTTTCATGGATAAGATTGGGGAGCAGGCAAGTGGGTTATTTATAATTTTCAGCCTACTTAAGTCTATAATTTTGCATTTTCAGGCATTTAAAATTTTACTTTTCATTGGAGTGTTAAGTCAAAAAAAAATTTCTGTGGAAATTTTGAGAGGTAGAGAGGCAGGAGGGTCCAGTCAGTAGAAGTTCAGAAAGCTGGCTGCTCTACTATCTTTGTGGCTTACAGCTATCACTGAAACCCCCGTAGCTGCTGTGCTTGACATTTCATGGACCCTTCTGCAATGAATTTCTCAAACTCTACAGCTGCAGCTATGCAATTCACGAGAAAAAAATATATATTAGGTACCCTGATCAATACTTGTATTTATTTTAGCTCTTTTATCCAAGCAAAATCTTGATTGTCTAGGATCTTGACTTGGCATAGATTAAGCTGAGCTAAACTAGCATTTTGGAGACATGTTTGTTTCCATAAAATGGAGGGAAAAGTTCATGTAAAGGGCAATATAAATAACTTGACAACTGAGCATGCATCCTCTTGTTTGCTTGTGGGTTAGTTGTTTGGTTTGGGGTTTTTTAATTGTGTCATCTAATCATTTTGTAACAGCCCTGTTATTTCTGTGTAGACTGTAAAAAAGCACTATCTCATTTCTTACACCTGTGCATTTATTAAAGATAAGCATGCAAAGCCCCAATACTCAGCATGAAACCAAACTGGGTAGCAGTAAATAATAGAAGTTGTTTTACACTACCCTAGACAGACAGGTATACCAGGAGTAAATCTAGAATTGATACAGTTGACTTTCCAATAGTTTTACCTTTTGCTATGTATTGGTTGAAGTATTTTGTTTTTAACCCTGTGGTTATACTACTTCCTGGAGTTGTATCTAAAGTTTATACAAAATACACTCCAGCAAAGCTAGTTTTTATGAAGAACACTTAGGAGTTCCATGGAGCATTTTCTGTCTTTCTAAAATATATGTGTTAAATGCATTTTGATAGTTATTAATGCTAATTTAAGTGTTCTCCAACTCCAGTAACAGTTTAAAGAAAACTTTTGTCATGAAGATAACAGAATCACAGAATGGCAAAGATGGGAAGGAACCTCTGAGTCCATCTGGTCTAACCCCTGCTCAAGCAAGGTGCCCCGGTTCATGTCCAGGCAGCTTCTGAAGATCTCCGAGGAGACTCCACAGCCTCTCTGAGTAAACTGCACAGCACAGAAGTGCTTTCTGAAGTTCGGAGAGAACCTCCTCCTCCAATTTGTGCCCATTGCCTCTTGTCCTGTCACTGGGAACCACTGAAAAGAGCCTGGCTCTGTCTTCTTTGCACCCTCCCTTCAGGTATTTATGTACATTGATGAGAACACCTCTTGAGCCTTCTTTTCTCCAGACCGAACATTCCCACCTCTTTTCATAGGACAGATGTTCCAGTCCTTTAGTCATCTTCACTGGACCCTCTTCAGTATGTCTCACACTGGAAAGCCCAGAACTGAATACAATACTCCAGGTGTGAACTCACCAGTGCTGAGTAGAGCAGAAGGATCATCTCTCTTGACCTGCTGGTGATGCTTTGCCTAGTGCAGCTCAGAATGCTGTTAGCCTTCTTAGCACCAAGGGCACACTGCTGACTCGCGTTCAACTTGGTGTCCATCAGGACCCCTGGGTCTTTTTCTGCAAACTACTTTCCAGCTGGGTGGCTCCAGCATGTCCTGGTGCCTGGATATTTGATTAAAATCAAATGAATGCAGTAGCAACAAGTACTACTGCTAGCTGTTACATCTCATGAGTTGTTCTGGGAGTACATTGCTGTTTTTTAAGTACTAAAAATATTATACAGCTGGAAAAGAATCTAACTGTCATTAAAAGGTCAACATTTATTGAAAGTGGACCATGCTATTTTTTTTATCTGCAACACTACAGGATTAACACATCTTGGGCACAGTTTCATCTCTGTCATCAACAATAAATGCTTTCTTTAAAGAGGAAACCACAGTGAGAGTATTCATCTTCCAAAAACTGACATCTCTCTACTTTTGAAATAGAGAAGGGAGAAAGGACACTTTGCAAGCATGAAGAATACTAGACCTTAGAGGAATTATACATTCTTTTAAATCCTAATATATTTTACAATGTTTCACAAAATTTGTCTCCTCTGCAATTTCATACTTTTCACCTCTTTCGTCTTTTTTTTTTTTATTCTGTATTCTGAATAGATTTTCCTGACCATCTGTTTTGCCCACAGTCTACATGCATTTCCAAAAAGGCTCTTTAAAGGCACAAATGACCTGTACATCTGTGCAGAAAAAGTGTGACTATAGCAAAGAGATCTTAAATGCTGATGCTGTGAATTCTAATGGTATGTTTCTTTTCCTCAAGATAGTTCATTTTTACTTAAGAGTAGACCAGCAGTAACTGAATAACCCTTGACCTCTGGAAAGAAATGGATACAAGTATACAGCTGTGTGCACTCAAAGCAGAAAGGGCTTCATGTAGTTCAAAAATACAGTTAATGTTACTGTGCTAAAGCTTGTCCTGTTCTCAGCCTCATCTATAAGGTGAGGAGTCACTTTCATGACACACATGCTTTTAGTAAAGGAGACAAAGTGTAGCCATACCATTTCACTATCAACTTTCAATTCATCCAGCAGCAGAGATGGACCATTTGGACATGACTCTATTAGCTCTGCTGTGCACAGAGCTTTTAGTAGCATGGCAAAAAGAAGATGAATAGAATAGTTTGGTTGGAAGGGACCTACAAAGATCATCTAGTCCAACAACTTGACAACTCCAGGGTTAACCAAAAGTTAAAGCACATTAATGAGTATGTTATCCAAATGCCTCATGAACACCAACAGGCACGGAGCATTAAGCACCTCACTAGGGAGCCTTTTTCAGCATTTGACAATACACACAGCAATATTTCCCAATGCCCAGTCAAAACCTCCCCTGTTGTAGCTTTGTGACATTCCCACACATTCTGTCTTCTACTCCCTCATGTTTTGGAATCCCTTTCTTCAATGTTTCTCCATGTATTTTAAATACAAATTTATATTAGAACAGGTTGAAATTCAAATTTCAAAAGGAAATGGAAATCACTCAGTGTCATGCTGCTTTTTTTGTTTAGGATGGATGAATACATGAAAACAAATTCACTGACAGATTTTCAGATTAAAAGAATGCAAATGGACAATTTTGATTTTTATGTGGAAAAAATAAATAACTGCTGAAGGAATACTGTTTCTACTGTGAAAGTGTTTCCAGGGTAGCATATGAATTTAATTGTACATATTAATCTGCATTTTGCACAATGTATTTTTATTTTTTTCACACAAAAAAAGCTCCATAGATGGAGGAAAAGGTACCAGAATTGTCGAGTTCAATATGAGCTATAAAATACAAATGTAAAGCATATGTTTCGTATATATCATAATGCACTGCATTACATTTGTAGAGATAGTAATGCAATACCTGCAGTTCTGTAGTTTTAGGGTGTAGTTTTGATCCCAACGCGCTCCAAAGTTATTTCCAAAGTTATTTTTTTTAAATACAAGCAGCAAGTTTTCTTGCTGCTAACTTCTACTGCAGAGTAGAAGATACAGAGTTCAACAACACGTGGAGAACTTGAGCAACATGAAGTTATTACAGAAATTTAGGAAGATAAGTTTTACTTGCTGTAACAGAAAAGGTCCCAAAACTCTTACGACTATGCCATATGCCATCTTCTCTTCTCTTTCGTTCTCCAGCTTATCAAAACTGTTCCTCAATCCTCTCTCTCAAACAACTTCTTTCTCAAGCTTCTTCCTCCAGCTGCTCCCTCAAGCTACTTTCTTCTCTGGCTGGCTGGCCTTTATCTAAGCCTGGGGCAACTCTGCCCCAGGTCCACCTCTTCTGGCCACAGGTGCAAGTGATTCACCTGTATTCCCCAGGCCAGGCACACCCCTTCACCATGTGCTCAATCATCAGTTCATGCGGTGATTAACTGTTTCCCTACACTCCACCCCTTCACAGCATGAGCAGATGATTGAGCATGTTAACATTTTACCATTATTATTTACAATATAGGTTACAGATTTTACAATAAAGGTTACAGATCTTACAATACATTTACAGGTTTATATACATTACAATGTTATTTACATAAACATCAGTTCCTGGGCCAAAGATACATCTTC
>WBMW01000060.1:0-18163 GCA_013396635.1 Penelope pileata
TGTGCTGAGGATCTCCTGATGGCTCTGGAGCCCCATACCTGGCAGATCAGATACCACGACCAAAGCACATCCCTTGTGAGGCAGGATGGCAGCAGAGCCAGTGGGTGGCCCGGGCAGGCTCCTGCTCCTGCTGGAGGCTCTCCTTCTGCGGCTGCTGCCGTCTGCCCCAGGCCCACCGCAGCCCTGGCCTACACAGCCCACAGGCCCACTCCAGCTCTGCGGGATCGTTGTCAGGGCCCACGCAGCTGCAGAGGGGCAGCTCCTGACCAGTGGGACGACTGCAACCCTGAGACCCCGCTTTCTGCCCCATGGGATGGGTCAGTGGCTGCGTGGCTGGGACCCAGCTCAGTCTGCCTTGGTTTCCAGCACGTAAGACAAGGAGGAACCCTGGCCCCCTTGGCAAATGGCGTTCAGAGCCTGTCACACCGGGATGGCTGAGAGAGCTTAAGGTTACACTTGTGCACAGCACTTCTGCTGGGCCACGAGCACAGCGCTGCCTTGGCCATAGTTTCACACTCGTAGCGGAGTGTTTGGGACACTGCTTTCACAGCTTTTCTCTCCGTGAGATGCTCAGCAGCTCATGCTCTTGCCTGTTGCTGATGCCCACAATGCCTCCAGTGAATTCCAAGTGGCTCAAGCAGTGGCAAGTGAGCCCTACAATGTGGCTGCTCCTGTCCTGTGGGAACTGCCCACCTGTCAAGGCATGGGTGAAGCTGCCTCACTTGCCCTGGCGCAGAGCAGCTCCCAGGGGGTGAACAGATCTGGCCCACCTCCAGCCTGTACGCAGTCTTTGCTCTCAGTGGTGTCTCTGAAGGCTCCAGAGCAAGTTCCAAATGTCATACCTGTGAGTTTCCCAGGATGTAACCTGGGGCAACGTGGTCATCTCTGCTGCCTTTCTTCTTATCTCGCCCCCCCCCACCCACTACAACTTTCCCTGGAGCTCCTTCCCTGTGTCCACTGCAGATTACCATGGTACCTCCAGAGAGGTGGGGCAGGTTGAAAAGGCTCAGAAGAACCAGCAGGGTGGTGGCAGCAGAACAGACATGGGAGGGCTCTGATATGCAGGGGTAGGCGAGGAGCGTGAGTGGCACCCAGAGATGTGTGGCTTCTAAGCCACTCGTAGGGAGTTTCCTGCATCTCAGCCACGAGTGAAGGGCAGGTGTGCATGCTCCAGCAGCGTGATGCTGCACAGCCCTGGGGTCGCCCTGCCCCAGGCACTCATGGTGAAAACATCTTGCAGGATGCTCTCATGTGCAAAGACTGCGTGGGGAGAACACAGCCTGATCACAGGGCAACATCACATCTGCAAGTGCTAAGAAAAAAGAACTGGAAATATTTTGGGATCCCTGGGCTGCTAGCAGATGATATGAAATATGGAAGAAAGGGTAGGCACCTCTGGGCATTGCAGGGCTCTGTGGGCTCTGGCTGCGTGCAGATCCACCAGTGAAAGCTGCCCTAGGCACTATGGGTTGTGACTCATGTGGAAATGCATGTGGCTGCAGGGAGCACAGGGCTCTGCCAGCCCTGACACTGCTGCTGAGCAGCTCCGTCTGCCCAGAACTCAGCTCACCCACACCTCTCCTGGCGGGGAGTAGCACTCAGTCACTCCAAAGCCTGCTGAGGTCTGATAAATCTCCCTTGACTCAGCAAAACATTGCCGTAGGACACAGTGGAGATGGTGCTGTGAAAGCTGACTCCATTCCACCCATTTCCCAGCTGGGTAGAACACAATAAATTTATAAATATTGTTAATAAATGAAAGAGCTGCTGTGCTCTCAATGTCTTTAAGAGGTACTTAATGGGACAGATGGGCTTTAGTATCTCACAGGCCCTACACTTGCACCTCTCAGGACCTAAATCTCTGTGAAGGTTTGGCTCTTGTGCATGAATTGCTCTAAATCCCAAGAACATGAATCTGTGATCCTGTGGGAAGGCTTTGGTGGTGGACAACAGACCCATCACCCAGCCTCGAGCTGCCTCTGCTCTGAGGGGAGGGCAATATAGCAGAGACTGCCTCACAATGCCAGGGACACTGAGCTCATTTCAGAGCCCACGATGTCCTCCTGCCCACCCCCGCCATCACAGCGCGGCAGAGCTCTGGCAGATGTAGCCCAAGCTGTGTCCTTTTGGCTGCAGGTTGAACTTTCTGGCCAGTCTCAGCTGCATGAACCATTGCAGCTGGAAACTTCCCAGAGTGCCAGGCACTGCTTCCTCATGTTCATGTCTTGTTTCTGCTGGCCACCTTCACCCATGCATGCAGCTTCCTTGATGGGAACCTGGAGGAGCCCCACCACAGTGCATTGTGAGCTTCATTTGTTTTCCTCCTGTCTGGAATTGCTACTGTGAGGCATGAAACATGCTCCCTCCTATAGTCACAGACACGGCCCTTACCTGAAGTTGTCCAGGAGATCAGCACGGGGAGCCGTGCAGCAGGGGATACGGCACATCTCATTTTGTCTTGCACAACAGTGACCTGACTTGAGGCAGGCTAGGGCAACTTCTCCAGGAGCATCCTGCCTGTGGGGCTGCCCTGGGATGGGCTGGGAAGCTGCAGGGGAGAGCAGAGCAGCGATGCACTTGTGTTCACATCAGTGCTCACCACTGAGGTGTTTGGGGGTGAAAACCGCAGCAAAGCCTGTCCCCAAGGTGCAGGGGACACCGCCTGAGGCTCTCCATGCTTTCCAGCAATGCAGACCAGCCCTTAATCTCTCCCACCCCATCAGAGAGATGGGGACCTGCAGAGCTGTGAGACCAAGGAGTGGGTGCTGTAGCAGCAGAATTATGAGCGGACCAAGCTGCACACAGTTATGGTGCCCACCCCTGCAGAAGCACGGGAGCAGGACAGCAGGGGTGTTCAGCGCTCCAGACAGCTGTGAGCGACCAGCTGGGCTGGGGGCAAAGCTAGTGAAGAGGCAGTGCTGGGGGGGCACTGGCAGCCTGCCTCTCCAAAACTCACAGCTGGGCACTGAAGGTAAACACTAAGGAGAAAGCTGCTGTTTTCACAGCATGCAGATACTGGCACAGCTCTGTGCTGTCCTTGTAATAGTCACTGATAGCTGATAGGGCTTCAGACAGCAACATGACCAGGGCCAGGAAGAGCTTCTAATGACAGCAGCTGCCTCCAGACGAAACAATAATTGCAGGCCTGGGGCTCTGCCTCTACCCAATTACCCCTCTATTGCATCCTTCTGCAGGTGTTCGCTCTTGCTCACTGCCTACTGTCCTGGTGCTGGAGACACTAAGTCAGAGGGATCTCCAATCTGACCAAGCATGGCTCCCCAGTACTGTTTTCAGGTGCAGCATCAGTGCTATCACCAATAGCTTTTTCTTCCATTGTGGTGCTGTGGTGTCCCAGACAGTGGTTACAGGAAGGTGCAGAACTGGGAGAAATGGGTCTGTATGTGGGATGGACTATGTGATCAGCCAGCCAAGCATAGCGGCTGTGATACTCGCACAGGTCCCAGGCTCACAGGGTGGTCACTGAGTTTGAAGAGCTCACTTGACCTTACGATGCACCCTGGACCCTTCCCCAGATGCCTACAAATGAGTCGTGTGAGTATGGAAGCAAAACAGAGCAGCTTGATCCCTTGTGGGTGAGCACAGACCTGGCCTTGCAGGGTTTTGGTTCACAATCAATCACTCCTCAAAGCAACATGATGCTTTGTTGAAGCGGATCAGAAATCACAATCGGTCATTGTCCAGAGACATTGCAACTGGAGCCGAAATGAAAGGCATTCAGGAGGAAAGCCCCAGAGTAGCCAGATCTTTGCCGCTGTGAGGAAAGGGACCCTTGCATGCTTGAGCTGTACAGCTTGGTTGCAGGCATTTAGTGAAAGGAGAGTCACATCCCAGCTGCTGGAAGTGAGAGATGACAGAGCAGAGGGAGCCCCACAGACAGCTGATGCACGCTGACCATCACTCGGGTTGGACTGAACCCCACCACGGCTCCAAACATGGCCTTGACACAAGAAGCAGCCTAGACACGATGCTGAGCAGTGGGATGAGGTGCTCTGTTCTCCAGGAGCAGATGACGGTGTCAGTTCTGTTTTGAACTCCAGAGATCGAGGGTCCCTGGAATTCAGAGTCTCCACTCAGCTCTTCCAGTGCTCCTGCGGGTTATCTGGGATGATTCCTGTTGTGAAGCAACCTTGTATAAAAAGCTAAGTAATAAGAGAAGCGCAGGTGTTGCTGTTTTCCATTAGAATCAGCTCTGGAAGTGAAGGTGATTACTGGGGAGCTGGAGAGAAGGCCGTCACCTCCCACGCTGGAGAAACTTTACCTTCCGTTTGCTAAATCGCCTCTTTCAGAAAAGCTGTATTCGTACAGCACCTCCTTCAGCAGGATCTCGAGGCTGTGTGTGTTTCTTGTCCTCCCACATTTCTCACAGGAGCATGGGAGAAACAATGTGCACAGTGCAGAGCCTGGTATGTGGTGTGGATTTGAAACGAGTGTTTTGGCTGTACGCTTCTAGTAGCCCTTTGTGGGAATTGCTTGCACTGTTTTCCCTCAGCCTTGCATAAAATAATGCTGTTGAAATAGGACTGTGTATGCGCTTTTATTATTCACCATCACCAATTGACATGTGCAATCCACACCGAGCACACAGCATCAATTAATCACCTGTTTGTGGGCTCAGGACAGCCACCAGAAAGCTCAGGTATCTTGACACTCCCCGTCACTCAAAATCTGGATATCTTGCCTGGTTTTCCTAGAATAATGTAGGAAAAGAGAGTAAAGAGATCAAAATGTACCCCCTGAGTACACGCTTGTCTTCCCATCTAGCACGTGCAATGGGGCTGAGCTGGGCCTGTGGCCGTTTGCTGTCCCTCTGCGGTGTCCCCACGTCCCAGGGACAGGGATCCAGTGGCATGCAGCAGCCCCAGAGCCCAGCACCCTGTGGAGGTGGCAGCAGCTCCCTTTCGTGGCTGTCCCCCCCTTCTGGCAAGGCCCCACGGCTCGTGGTCTTCGCAACACAAGTGCCCGCTGACCTCATCTCGCCTCGGGCCCTTGCTGGCAGAAAGCCCCTGCCCAGCCCATCACTTCCCAGCTGGACAAAACCACAGGGTGGTCCTGCCCCAAAGCAACCCTCGTGCTTCTCCTTCCTGGCCATCGTGAGGTCCCTGTCGCCCTACTCCTCAAGCTCACGGTGCTCCCTTTGGTTCGAAGCTCTGCCGAAGCAGCCATGAGGTGCATAACTGTGTCTGCGCTCACAGAGAGGTCTTTGGAGGCCTTAGCAGCACTGTTTGCCTGTCCACGCTCATCACCTAGTCTGCCTGTCTGTACGTCTGGGTCCAAATCTCCCTTCTCAGTATAAGAAATACATGGACCTGTCAGAGCGGGTCCAGAGGAGGCTACAAGTATGATGAGAGGGCTGGAGCCCTTCTCCTGCGAGGAAAGGCTGAGGGAGCTGAGCTTGTTCAGCCGGAAGAAGGCTCTGGGGAGACCTTACAGGGGCCTTCCAGAACATAAAGGGGTCCACAGGAAAGATGGAGAGGGACTCTTCTTTGGAGAGTGTAGTGACCAGGACAAGGGGTAATGGTTGAAAACTAAAAGAGCAGAGATGTCGATCAGGTGTTACGTGAAAATTCTTCACTCAGAGGGTGGTGAGGCCCTGGCACAGCTGCCCAGAGAGCTGTGGCTGCCCCATCCCTGGAGGTGCTCAGAGCCAGGCTGGATGGGGCCCTGGGCAGCCTGAGCTGGTGGGAGGTGTCCCTGCCCACAGCAGGGGTTGGAACCCAACAATTTTAAGTCCCCTTCCAAGCCAGACCTCCCTATGGCTCTGTGAATCTCCCGTCACAGGCAGTGCAGACTGGGGACCTTCTCTCATCCTCTGCGGAACATCCGGTTTGCTGCCAGCTTGCAGACATTCATGTTGGAGGCTCTTCTGGCCGTGTCTCCTGACCCCATGTTTTGGACCTGCTGGCCATGCAGCCACAGGGCACGTGGTTTAGCAAGCTGCTCCAGTGGAAAAACATTGGCATCCTGCATCAATGCAGTGAGTGAAATCACTATGTCTGCAGCCACACGGTCCCTAAAAGTGGTGCCAAGGAAGGGGCCAGCACCTCGAGGGCTTGGGGCATTCCTGTGCCTGTCTCTGGGCACCGCCATCATGGGGAGGTGAAGCTCAGAGCAGCAGCGCCAGGCTCAGACGGTGCCAAAAGCCCTCTCCCACCTGACTGTCAGGGTCCTGTGTGCTTCCTGTGAGCTGTGGCTTTCCCAGTGTCTGACAAGCGCCCGCTTTTAGACAGCTAAAATGAGACCCCTGGAGGCCTCTGCCCAGGCGTGAGCTTACATTTTCTGCACGCAGAGCAAGCACTCATTGGCGTAAGTGCTCCCATCGCTCCCACAGACGGGCAGGTACAGCAGGGGGCACGCCTGCAGCTCGGCCGTCCCTCCACACACCGGCTGGAAGAAGAAATGCAGTGGATGTTCCAGCGCCGGCAGCTTCTGGCCCTTCGCTCTGCAGCATCCGGCAGCAGCGAGGGCAGCTGGTGTGGGCAGCACTGCAGGTCGGGGGTCCCTGTGCCCTGCGGGGCAGGGCTGGCACACGGAGCACAGGGGGAGGCAGCGGCCCCTCGGCGGGACCCACAGCCCAGGGCAGTGCAGGGCCAGGAGCACCAAGACCCTGCGTCTGAGGTGGTTTCTGGGAGCAGCCCTTCTCTTGATCACGCCAGGCACCGAGGCAGCCTGATAGGACCCGGAGCCACGAACAAGAGGCAACAGAAAGCTCTCACCCTTCTCAGGCCGTTCCCCTCTTCCAGCTCTGCCCCTGAAACAGAGCAGAGACCCAGAGCTTGGCGTGGGGAAGATGAGCGACGCCTGTGACCGCCCTTACCGGAGAGCTGGTGGCAGGAGCATGAGGCATTGACACAGGGACAGAGACTGGAACGCCTGTGCCCACAGTCCTCCCTCCCGGGCTCTGGATCTGAAGCTCCGCTGAGCACCAGGCACATTGCAGCACTCCCCGAGAAGGTGGGATGTGTGCACTGCAGTCCTTCTCCACACCCGTCATGCTGCTGCTGCCTTGCCCTGCCGTTCACCTCCTTCCCAACCCAGAGATCCCTTCTGCCCCCACTCCCGGTCCCCCTCACGGCTCCCAGCCACCACCGAGTGCCAGCACCCAACTCACCGACAGCAGCGAGAGCCACCAGCGCCAGCAGCTGCCCTGCAGACATGGCCGGCCCAGGCACACACGCTCCTGCACCTCGCCCCGCTGGCAGCGGCTTTTATAGCAGAGGGCAGCGGCTTATCTGGGCACTGGGAAAAGCAGCATTTTGAGCAGTTTGAGCTGCGCTGGGAACAGATGGACTGTGCTCCCAGAGGGACATCTTGGGCGCTCTCAGGCAGCCGATAAGCTGCAGCCTGTCAGCTCCAGGTGCGGGCACCGGAGGCTGCTATAAAATCCCTTTGATCTGCAGTGCGGGTTTGGCAGGGCTGCTCCCCTCTCCAGCCCAGCCAGCCTCCCTCCAGGCATGTTTCATCCAAAGCAACCCTCCAGCCTGGCAGCTGCCGTTCCTCATTCTCTGGGGACAGCGACAGGGCCCGAGGGAACGGCATGGAGCTGGAAAAGGTTCTGCAGCAGAGGGTGTGGGCATGGAACAGGCTGCCCAGGGCAGTGGGCATGGCCCCACGCTACCAGAGTTCAAGGAGTGTTTGGACACCACTCTCACACATAAGGTTTGGATTTTGGGTGGTCCTGTGTGGAGCCAGGGGTTGGACTCGGTGACCCCTGTGGGTCCCTTCCAACTCAGGACATTCTGTGGTTCCGTGGTTTATACACAACAGGAAACTTCATTTCATCTGGGAGACTTCACATGGAAAATGCCAGAAAATTTGGACTGATGTGGGTGGCTGTGCCACTGAGGGACTTTTTCAGCAAGGATTACCATTCCAGAAGACCCTGCTGCTTCACCTATGAGAATGGATGCCCAAAAGAAGCTTTTCCATGTGAGCATCCTCACTGCCTCTGAGAAGATGCATTGACTACATCCACCACCACCTTCCTCAGGGGAATCAAGGCCAAAGGCTGAATGGTGAGGGATGGAAAAGGAGACTGCTGGGCAGAAAGTCGGCATCAAAGCTGAAGACCAGTTTTGACTACTTTGGGAAATACATGCCCGTGCTAAGTTTGGGCCAGAAGTATCAAGTGGTCTCCTTCACCCTGGCAGTGGGTAGGAGGTGCTGTGTGTGCAGGGGTCGGTGTCCTACAGGAACTCTGGCAGGCTGGGAAAGCTTCAGACACGTACAGCCTGCATATGAGCATGTGCTGAGGAGCCAGCTGTGACCATGCTCAGGACAGCTCTTCCCAACAGTCCTGAGGCTTGATATGGTCCGTGCTGCCCCTGGATGGCAGAGATGAGCAGGAATGGCTCAGTGAGCATCTCCCATGGTCAGAGGTGTATGGCCCAGCACAGGCCTGCAGGATTTCCCTTGCAGAAACACCCCTCTGCTCTGCTTGTACGGCTGTGCACATGCTTTATGTTTCCTCTTCATGAAGTTTACTCAGTTCAATAACCTTTGGCATTTATTATTATTCCACTTTGGAAATCCCACAACTAAAGTAAATGTTTAACTGCATTAGCAGTTGTTCCCAAGGCACAGGGGGTGACAGTGGGGTTGTTTAGTCTGCTAAAAGGGAGATCAGCCAGTAGCCTACAACTGCCAGGACATTACAGAGTCGGAGCCAATCTCTTCTTGATTGCTGCAGATGACACAATGAAAGCCACAGGCACAAACTGCAGACCGTAGAGGTTCAGGCTGGGTGTCAGGAACCAGCCTTCCCCAGGAGGGTGAGCAACCTGACCAGCAGGGAGGTGGGGGATCTCCACCATTGGTGGGCCATGGCCACCCTGACAAGCAGTGGGGACAGCCCTGGTGTGTGTGAGCTCCATGGCAAGGCCCAGGGGTCCTGCCACCAGCACGGCTGGGCCCCACAAAGGCGGAAGCTCCCGTGTTCTGGCACACGATGGTTTATCTCCTTGGGCTCCAGCTGGGCAACCTGCCCCAGGCAGCACCCAACAAAGGGGACAACTCAGTGCTGTGTGCTGCGAGCTGCTGCTGACTTTGCCTCCTTCCATTTTGCTTTCGAGCGCAGACTTGGAGCCTCTGGCAAAAGTCCTGCCAGCTGCCCCCCGAGTAAAAGAGGGGAAGTCCTTCCTCGGGGTGGCCAGGCTGTTGCCAGTGGTCACATGCCCAAGTGCTGGCTGCACAGCTCCAGCTACACAGGAGACAGCTGTGCCTTAAAGCCTGCCCCTTCCTCCTCAGTGCTGGGGGTATTTTGGTGGGATGCCCTTCTGCTGCCCCCAGCATTGTTGGAGTGCATCAGTCGTGGTGCCATGACCCTGTATCACGCCTGCACCTCCTGAGGGATCGCAGCACGGCTTGCAGACCTGCCATCTTGCAGGGTATGGGCAGCTCAGCTGGATTGCATCATGTCACTCTTAATCCATGTCTGTGCCTTATCAGTGGTGTGGCCTTGCTGTTGTCACTGGTGTTGTCACTGCTCTGCCCAGCACCTGCCAGTTCCTTTCTGTTATCTGTCACCTTCACACCTGCTCTCACACACTGCTCTGCTGCACTCACACAGTATTTTAACTCCTACGCTGCCATTCCCCTGATGCTTCGCATACCACCACCACAAAATTGATGGGGCCCAGCGACTGAGGGCTGCCCTGTGCATGCAGCCCAAGCTGGAGCACACAGCGCATCCCCCCATTGCACCGGGAGGAAAGCTGGAAAGAGAAGTGAGCACCACAGTCACTCTCATCTTCAGCTCTTCCTGCATCCAGGTGGCTCTTACACACAGCTGTCTCTGTTTTGCCTCTCCTCCACCAGTAGGAGGAAGAAAGACTCACGTTCTTCTCTCTCACACACAAGAGAAGCGGGTACGCAGGTGCCCAAACGTTCTCCTTGGGATGCACTGGGGAGCCAAAACCTCCCCTCCCCTGCAGAGGTCACCCTGTCCCGATGGCGGAGCACTCCCCACCGCCCAGGAAATGGACAGTGAGCCCTCAGCCACCTCCCTCCTGCCTTGGGGGCAGGCTGCAGGCAGTAAGCAGTGCTCACTGATTTATTTGGGGGTTCAGAAGTTCCCGGTGACACCATGGACTGTGAGCAGGAGACCGGGTGAGCACAAGGACTCCTTCTGCCCGCTCTCAGTACCATCAGCTGAGGGACACGGGCCAGGTGTTGTGAGACGAGCCAGGAGAAAGGCAGAGCTTCCCACCCAGCCCAGCCATGCGCTGGGCCTCGGCAGTGCAGGAGCTGGGGACGGGCAGGCCGGGGACAGCAGCCATGGCAGAACCTTTTCCCTCTCCCTGACTGCCCACCAGAGCCAGCACAGCTGTCAGGAGTGGCTGTGGCTCACACCTGAGCTGAGGGCACCCCTCTTGCTCCTGCTCCCTGGGACACCCTTATGACAAGAAGCCACTTGTCAAGGGGCATTTGCAGCTGTCCTGCAGCTGCCCGGCAGCTTAAAGGTGGCATTGACCCTCCCTCTTCCCACGATCTCACTTGAAGGACGTGTGTCCAAATCCTTGGGGTGCCCCACAGACACCCAGAGGGAGCCACCTCACACAGCATCAGGTTGAGGGGCACTGACACCAACAGTGAGAGCCATTCTGTTTCCTCCAAGTCATTCCTGGAGCCTTTGGTTTCTATTCCTCTCAAAACGTGCAGAGTGAACTTTGCTGTTTGCAATCAGTTACGCTGAAAGAGCAACACCCTCAGTCGATTCCCACCTTTATTTCTGTCATTGCCTTCACACCTCACACCACACCGTGGCCACCTACACCTGTACAGGTGGGTCAGAGCAGCACCAGAAGCAAACAGCTCATTTCTCAGTATCCAGATGCTAATGCAAAGCATCTCTTTTGTGAAAGTGCCAGGCAAAATGACATCAACAGTGGCACCAAACCACCCCTTCGTGCATCACCTGCATCCCACGCTCTGCTCTGGAACACACACTGCTCGATGGCACAGCCGGGTCCTGGCACCTCTGGACAGTGCTGCTGCTCTCTGTCACTGGAGAGCATGCAGTGGGTGAGGAGGAAATGCACCACTGATAATGACAAGCACCCTCCTAATGACGTTGTGTCTGAACCGCTGCCATGTGCGACGTGAGCTGTGTGCTGCAGGAGGCACTGCAGCGGCAGCCACCCCGCACAGCAGAGGAGCAGCGTGATGGCGATGTGCAGCTGGAGCAGTGACCCACCCGGAGCTGGCTGTGCAGCCAGGCTCTCACAGGCTCTGCTTAACCCATTCTGGTAGCTGCACAGGGATGTGTATGGCTCTGGGTGGATCCACGGTGCCCAGCTCTACAGCAGCCCAGGTGGAGGAAGCGCTCAGGTGAGAACGGCAGAGACTGCAGCAGGTGAGCGATGGGCGCTCCTCTCCGCACAGATGAGTGCAGCTGCAGGCCAAGTGTGGCTCATCTCTGACCAGGCGTTTCCCTACAGGTGAAGTGAGTTCTTTCTCTTGCACCCCTCAGCCCCCACAGGTTTGCAGGCCCATTCCCTGACAGGCCTCCCATGCACCCCTGGCAGGGGATTATCCTCGCTTCTCTGCTGAGGTGAGCACACAGAATGGGGGCTGAGACGGCTCAACACCGTGCAGCTGGAATGTGCACACATGCACTCGCCATGGAACTGGCTGCAGCTGAAGGGAAGGGGGAAACCACCTGTAGAGGCCCACGTGTCTCACTTGCTGCAGGCGCAAGATGCCCACAGTGCCAGCAGCACCCACAGGCACCCGCCAAGCCGGGGCCAGCTTCAAGCCTTTAGTTTGAGCAATGGCCATTGCAAATTGCAGAGCAAGTTATCTGTTCTCCTGTGAGGCTTCCTTCTGCAGAGACAGGACAGGCCCCAATTTCACCCTTTGTCTTTCAGCAAAGGGCAGCTGGATGTTGCTTTCGGGCCTCCAGAGCGTTCTGCCCCTCCTCACCCTGTCCCTTTGGTGTCTGCCTGCCTCACTGACACCCGTCCACCAGTGCAGCTCAGCTCTCCCCAGCCTGCCCAGCCCCACAGCAGAGCAGCTCTGTGGCCCACGCAGCAGCACTGGAGGCCTGGCAGAGCGGTGTGGCGGCAGCGGGCTCCATGCTGGGCTGCTCGGCCTGGTGGCCCTGCAGCAGCACCACCCGGCCCTGCCCGCCCTGGGGAAAAGCGCAGCGCCGATGGGAGCACAGGAGAGCATGCCAGTGCTCAAGTCCAGCCGTCAGCTTGTGCTACCAGATCCCACCACTAAACTGTCCCTGGGTCGGGCTCCACCGCGGCCTGCTCCCCTCCCCAGCCACTGCTGTGTGCCAGGAGCAGGGACAGGGGCACGGGCATGGGGTCCATCTGGGCATCTCACACACTGTGACAGCAGCAGGAGGACCAAAGCCTGTCCCTGTCACGTGCTGCAGGGCAGGAGAGGGTTCTGCCGTGGGCAGCGGTGCATTGCTGGGCCCACTTGGAGCGAGCTGCAGCCCATGGGCGGGAGTGGGCCCGGCCGCGGTGGGGTGCGGGCAGAGGGCCATGCACCATGGGTGCTCCCAACCCTCTGTGCTGGGGCTGGGCACTGCCCTATCCTGCATTGCACGCGTTCTGTCCTGTGTTCTGCCCTGCTCCTGGGGACTTGCTGCTCCTCCAGGGTGATGGGGCTTGTAATCTTCTTCCTCCTCTCACTTTGCTGCCTGCCTGCAAAGGTCTTGCCTTGTTTCAGCGAACTTTTACTCTATTGCACCCTAGTGGCTTGTTTCAGCACTGATTTTGGACATTCACAATGCCTTCCAACAGCCAAGTTTGATTAGAATCAGGCTGACAAGTTGTTCTAGGTACGGAGGACTGGCAGACACCCTTACAGGCAGTGCAGCCGTGTAGTTACACAGCAATCATTTGTAGGGAGAAAACAGGCTAAAAGCAACGTTCACCAGAAAAAGAGCATCATCACTGCAGTGAAGCGGGGGAGCTGGAAGCTGATTTGGTAACACAGAGAAGTGAGAGCACTGAGGACCTTTATTGGGCTGTGCTGAGCAGAGGCAGCCCTGGTGCCCAGCTGGAGAGGGCTGAAGTGCTGTGCATCGGGGCCCAGGGGCGTGCAGGCATCTGCACACTCCTCCTGTAAGGCACACGTTTCTGTTTCCTTGTTCTCTGGTCATTGGAACATCTTATCTCTATGCCAAAAAAAAAAAAAAATAAGGCATGCTGTTATATCCCTAAATGTATATGCTCATATTTACTCATATTTACTCATACTTACTCATACACCCATAACTGCACACCTGTCTACGCAGAACGCAAATGACCTCTGGCTGCAGCAGAGGCTTCTCTCACCTTTAACCCTTGCTCTGCCTCCAAAGCCGTGTTCAGTATGAGCAAGACAGGAGTCTGTGGAAAAACTGAGCTGTTGTACCCCTGACACAAAGCACAGCGGGCATTCGGTGGTGGGCTACAACAGCAAAAACACATGGAGACACGTGTTAGATGCTTCCTAGCTGCAGTGTTTGTACCAAGCACCATGCTGCAACTCTTTTTGCTACCACTTGCTAAGCGTAAGGCACGGCATGCTCAATAGCATCAGAGGAAATCACATCGACTCTGCCCTGAGTCACGATCGAGGCCTGACTCTCACTGCACCACAGGAGCTTTCCCTACAAGTACCCATGTCAAAGCTAAAGGAAACGAAGGACAAATTTTACTAGCAGGCACCCAGTATTTGCTGACTGCAGCGAAACATGGAAACCTGTGCTGAGCTGCACGCCCTGCAGAACGGTTCCTCTGCTCAGAGCCGTGCTGCCCTGGCTGCCTTTTGCCGACTGATCCATAAACGATGTCCGGAGAGCCCGGAGGCTTTGAAAGAGGGGCTTGCCCATCGAGAAGGCAATTTGTGAGCTGGTGCTTGGTTGGCTGCTGGCTGAGCTCAGCCACAGTGCTGCACCACCACCTCGATGCTCACAGCACCAGCTCCAACCAACCCAAAAGGGAGCTGTTGGCCTGCCTTCCAGAAGGCATCAGAAAGAGCCTAGAAACGTGTGAGAGGAAAAAGAGGAGGCACAAGTCTCTGGTCATGCACCGTGGCCGCAGGACAGCTCTTCCTCCTTGAGCTTTCCTGTGGCAAAGGCGCAGAGGCCTTTCAGGCAGTGACCAGAGGCCGCTGGGGAAGGGCGAGGAGGCACCGAGACAGAACTCTCGCGGTGCCGCATGAACAGAGCTCCTTCGTCCTGAGCAAGGCAGGTTCATTCAGGTTCACCGTGGCTCTTGGAGACCGCTCACCGCTTCAGGTGTAAAGATGGGTGCAGTCTCCCCAGTGACTCACTGACGGCAGCAGCTGTAGTTCCTTGGTATTCTCTTCCTATTTCCACAGTGTCAGCACAGCGTCACCAAGACCATGTCATGCTGGTTTCCACCATGGTCAGTAACCAAAAAGCACGTACACTTGCTTGCACATGCTACGGGACAGCTACGGCCCCCGAAGCCTGGTGAAAAAGCACCGGGCCTGTGAGGAGCAGCCGCCCAAACCTCAGCATGAACCAAGAGGAGCAGCCACGCGCTGAGCAGTCTCACAGAGACACTCGTGGCAGCGCTGCACAGAGCAATGCTGCCGAGCACAGAGCCAGCACAGAGCCAGCAGCGCTGCTGGAGGCCGGCAGGCCAGGGGAACATCCGTGACAGTGCTGACCGAGGGTCTGAGCAGCAGCTGAACAGCACTGGGCGAGAGCCTGGCTCCCAGAGCAGTGCCTGTGGCCCACTGTGCGGCACAGCACGGCATGGCATGGCATGGTACGGGAGGCAGCAGCAGTGGTCAGAGCAGGGACTTGGGAGTGGGAGTGGTGTCTGCACATGCTGGGAAGCTGTCACGGCCAAAGAGAGGCAAGTAGGGGTTCTCGCCGGGACACTGCTTTCCTGACACAACATAAGCAGAGACACGATGCACTGCCGCTGAGAACTGCTGCCAAGAAGCACTGATGATCTCGAAAGCCACCCGCTGTCTCCAGCTGCCTGCGGCGCTGAGGCCCACGGGGCCGCCTGGACGCGTGCCCCCGCCGGGTTCGCTCCGCTCAGTGCCGGGCCGGGTGCTGTGAGCACGGCGCCCGGCGGCCCCTCTGCAGGCAGCCAGGCCCCCCCCGCCGCCACGGCTCTCGCGGAGGGGCATCGCCGAACCCCGACCGCTCCGCTGCCGCCGGGACGGGGCCTCGGGCGGCCCCAGGGGGCGGCTGTCCGGGCGGGCGGACGGCACCGCGCTCGCAGGAGCCGCTCGCAGGGGCTGCGGTCCCGCGTGCCGCTGCTGCCGGGTGGCGTCGGACGCCGAGAAGCTCCGTGCCGGGCGGGTACGAGGCGGGACACAGCCACGGCCGCGGCGATGCTGCTCGAGGGGACGCCCAGCCCAGAGCCTGCGGGAGGCGATGCCTCATTCGGCCCCGGCCGTTATCGCTCCGCACACAACGCCCGGAGGCAGTGCCCGGCGAGGACCCCTCCAATTCCCCGAGCTGAAGGCGAACCCACCCGCAGAGGCTGCGCGGCAGAGCGAAGCGCAGGGACGGGAGGCGGAGCCCACGGGCGGGACACGGGGCGCGGGACCGCCCCCGGCGGGCGGAGCAGCCCCCGCTCCGACTCCATCGCGTCCCCGTCGGCGGCGCGAAGCTGCTGGCTGGTGGCTGTCCCCGTCGGCGCAGAGGCATGAAGGAGCCGGCGCTGCTCGGCACCTCGCTGCAGCGGGCCTGCCGCCTCCTCGTCGCCTTCTGCGCGCTGCACCTCTCGGCCACGCTGCTCTACTACCTGGCGGGCAGCAACCTGACGCCGCCGCGCAGCCCGGAACCGCCGTCACCATCCCGCCCGCCGCAGTCGCTGCCGCCCTCCCGCCCCGATCCTCCCGCAGCCCGGCCCCCGTCCGTCTCGGCGACGCCGCCGTCGGAGCTCTGCCCCGAGCCCTCCCCGCTGCTCGGTGAGTGCCGCTCCCGCGTCCGCCGCAGTCCCCGGGGCCGCGCCGCGCGTTCCGCTCCGCTCCGGGGGGATTTCCCTGGCGCTGTGCCCGGGGCGCGGCGTCGCGCGGTGGGAGCCGCGGCCCCGGACATCCGCCGCGGGCGCCCCCGCCGGGGGAGGTGGGCAGAAGGAGCCGCTCCCGCCCGCTCGGTGCCATCCGCGCTGCGGGCGCCGCTGTCGGGCGCCTCCGGTACCGGGGGGGATCTCGCGGGGCTCCCCGCGGTTTTCCGTGAGCAAAACCGACGCCGATGTTCACGGTTTCTCCCGGCACCTGCCGGTCAGCTGGGTCAGCCCATCTGGGTACCAAACGGCTGCCCGGTTATTTCGGGAAGGCGGTTTTGAGGTCGCTAAAAGGGACTGTGCTGGTTTGCTTTTTGCTGCTTTTGATTCACGTCTTTCACTTTTTCTCCCCCCATCGCTCTGTGTGCAGGCGGCTGTGCCGCCCGTCCGTGCCGGGAGCGCGGCTCTGCCCGGAGCCGCCTCTGCCCGCCCCGCCCCCGCGGGCGCTGTGCAGCGCGTAGAGCTCTGACCCCGGCACTCAGCACCGCCCGGGCACTGCCCGGAGGGCGGCGGGCAGCAAGGAGCCACCGTCCCTGGAGACGTTGTCTTTTCTTCCCTCGTCTCGCTGAGAGGCATGGGATGGGTCACGCAGGGTACATGTGACTGAGCGGGCTGGGCCTTCTGAGCACTCAGAGGCCCAGGGGTTTCCTTCCAATGATGCTTGGAGTGAGAAGCTGATAGTCCCTGCTTCTCACTGCTGGATAAATGCATGAGCTGAATGAGGCTTAATCTCTGCAAGAAGCTGCTGAATTTAACATGCTTTCATGGTTCACTTACCTTTATCTGTAACTTGAAAGCATAGATCAGGTCTCAGGAAATAAAACTGTAAGGCAAATTTGGATTAAAAGTCCTTAACAACTACTAAGTTCCGTGACATAAGGTAATAAAAGCATTTTGGGTTTATGCTCCAGCTGAGAGCACCCTCTGAGAATCCTGAAAGGCAAAAGCAAGGAAGCCCAGCCCTGTTCTGCAGGTACCATTCCCCAAACTGTTCTGTTCCTTATGAGATACAGAACTACATTATTTAAAAAAAAAAGTTAGAAGTTGCTCAATAGAACTAGCCTGTGTTGGCCTATGTGCTTTCAAAAAAGTCAAATTTCTTCTCCCTTTTCCACACGGCCTTTGGTTCAGTGACGATGCTGTTGTCTGCCTGTGGCCTTTAGGAAGGAGTGAGGGCAGGAGCAGCTTCACTGCGAGCAGTGTCGCTTCGCAGAATAGCTCTTCTGAAAGCAGCGCTTATCTTCTGGTGCCAGATGTCTGCTCAGCAGAGCCTCATGGAGAGGCACATTTGTGTTTCAGGCATGTCATTTAGAAATCCCGCCTGGCCCAGAGCACATGTTGTTTCTGTTGTTACGTCTGTTCTGCTGTTCAAGCTGTTTCCTTGGCCATTTCTGGCCACACTTAGATGCCAGGTGTGGCTGGCACAGAGTGGTGGCAGGCCGAGGAGATGTCACCTGTGGCCCTGTGAGCAAGGAGAGCCGGAGTGCTCTGCGCGTGCCGTGATGAGGTGTCCGGCTCCATGGCTTTCTGCCCCAGGCTTGAGTTCAGAAGATGTGACAACAGCAAGCCTTAGTTATTGAGGGGTATTGACCCAACAGAAACAATAATTCCATGATTGTGTATGAACTGGTAGACCATCCAAAGCACAAGCCACTGGAAATGCACTCATTTTCAGTAATGCTTAAAAACAGCTAGAAAATGCTTTTGTCTATTTGGTGAGAGATCTTGGGCGTGGAATAGAAGCACCCGTTTCTTCCAGAAATCAGAATCCTGGGAAGAAACGTCAGCAGGGCCAGGAGAAGGAAGCTGCAGGAGCCACTGGGCCTGTGGCACAAGCTGCATCAGGCTGCACCGGGCGAGCGATGGCTGCAGGCTAGGCTTCCAAGAGCCTTGCATGGGAGAGGCAGGTGCAGCCATTGTCTGTCAGATTGGTGGTGATGCTTCGCCTCTGCATTGCCTAGGAAGCTTATAGGTTTACAGGTAATGCAGCACCCTGTATCTGCAGGCCATGCACAAACAGGCAGAGGATGCCAGCAGAACCCTGTTNGGAGGCCCAGAGGTTTCCTTCCAGTGATGCTTGGGTGGAGAAGCTGACAGTCCCTGCTTCTGACTGCTGGACAAAGGTGGTCTGGTAGTGATAGGACAAG
>WBMW01000061.1:0-43603 GCA_013396635.1 Penelope pileata
GTCACTGAAATCGGGAAATGAACGTTCTAACACCAATTTGATAATTAGAAAGCAGGCATTATTTGTTATGATGTCAGGAGTACTGGGTGTCACCGCACCGCCAGATACTCAGCCTACCCTACAGAACACACTCCCTTATAAACCTACAAAAATATGCATAAACACTACATCTTCCAGAATTCTATACATATGCAAGACTATTCCAGGAACTAATGATATATGCTAATGTCCTCCCGCTCATGCGTTGAAGTTGTGTGAGGCAGCTCGGGGGGTCTCTTTGTGGTCGTTGGGGAGTCTTCTTCACTACAATCGTCTTCATCAATGTGTCGTTGTCATGGGTGCTATCTGCTGCCTCCATCTGGTCACCACAAACCAGTCTTTGTTCCTTTGTGTATAAATTTGGCAAGGCCAGTGCTTCTTCACACAATTTCAACAACTTCATTGTCTTCAGTAGATATGGCCTCACTAGAGAAATACATTTTCTACAGGATATGCACACACACTGTATCACCACAATCCTTTATTTGGAAAGGCAGAGATCCTAGAGCACTGATGTTGGCGCTCATGTGATTGAACACTATATGCAGACAGGAGGGGAAGAAAGTATTGTTGCCAAAATAATTTTAATTCTGGCAGTCCTTCAGATTTTCCATCACTGATTTTGCCTCCCTCAACACAATCTTTTTATGGGTCTTTTTCCTCATAATTAAAAAATGGAGTCTTCTAAGTCTGACTTGGCTATTTCTAGCTATGCTTGTGATGGGGAATTATTGGAAAGAAAAAACTGTCTCATAGGATTCCTTCTGGAATTGATGGAATGAAACAATCTCCTGAATCTAACATTAACATATCTGACTACTCTCATTATACAACAGTAATTTCATAAAAACAAAGTCTTAAAATGATTTTGGAATTTATCAGCCTCTTATATTTAAACATATGGGTATAAAATTCCATGAGTCAGGATTTGTGTTAAAACTAGCTTGATTTTTGAGTACAGAAGCAGTTATGAAACATCAAATATATATAAAACTGAGTTTAAGTGCTGTGCTATAGCTGTGTGGGTGTCATTATGGCAAATATGTTGGCATCTTCTTTTATATAATTCCTTGAAATTTCAGAATAATCTTTAAAGATGCTTGGTTAAATCATTTTGGCATAAATTTGTACCTCTGGGCATAGTTGTTCTTTCTGCTCTAAGTATAATATCAGCTATGTTCTTTTGAGATTAAGGAAATTATCATTGCAGACAACACTGACAGATGACTTTACATTGTGTATTGTTTTCACTGTGCTGCTAAAATCTCATCATAATTTGATGTCATAGTTCAACTTTGTCTCTTTTGTTAACAAAACAGGAACGACAATTCATCTTCAACCCTCGCCATATGGCAGAACAATTGATATGCAAAAAGAACAGATTAGTCAAATTAGCATTTTCTGCAAGCCATGCTCATCTGTGTAACTGACTCAATAATTAGATGTGTTCTTTCCTGTCCACAATGAATCTTACCATCTTTGCTAATTGAAAATGCCCAGCCTCTTTTTGGCAATTCACAAAGTGTGAGTGATTCAGTTTTAGGAAGAAGGTGTTAGGTTTCATTATGTGAGCTGCTCCGAAAGTAATGCCTCTCACTTTATTGTGTTGACCCACGACGTCAGAGGTGTCTGTCATGGAAGTGAATATGAAGCCAAGGTGTGTATATAGGTCGCTCTGAAAGTAATGCCTCCTATTTATTTCCATGGAGACTACAACAGATTCAAAGAGCAAAATAACACTGTTTGATAGAGCGAATTTGCATCTACAAAACATTATTTTTCAATGCAGTCACCACCATTAGCTGTGCATTTTCACCAGAGATGAACAAGAGCTTTCATGCTGTGCTCGTAAACATCTGCACCGGCGGAGGTGACCGTTGTCACTATCGCCACTGCTGAAACACACCACCACCACCTCACTGTGCTCACATCTGCTGTTTGGTCTCCAGAAACGTTCAATGAGTGTCAATGAATGTCAGTGGCTGCCCTTTTTTCCACATGGAGGAATTCAGTGACACACCTTTCTTTCATGTGCACTTCCATGTCAGAGGCCATTGTGTCAGACTGCCCCTCTGCTGCCATCTGTTGCACGGCAACAAAATGTAACAGAATACTAGAGGGAAGGTTCAACCTCTACTGCCACAGCACCAACATCGACCTCTGATATTCTGGGCCAACACAGTAAAATAGGAGACATGACTTTCAGAGCATCCTTCATATGTTGAAATTCTTGTTGTTACTAATGAGGCTTCTTGACTTCTGCTTTAGAAATAATTTGTTCTCTCAAGAAAAATGAGAAAGTGTCTGTCACCTTGGGGCTAAGCATCATGTAGCAGTGCTCAGCACTGAATGTAAGGAGCAGCAGAAACTTGCTGTAATGTGCAATGGCCCAGGTCCCACGAGGAGCCAGGTGGACACTAGCATGTCAGAGCTCTCGTGATTGATGGCTCTTGGACATACCCCAGTTTATGGACTACGAAGGAGCCTCAGTTAATGCTGATGTTTATCCAGGATGAATCTGGGCCTAAGCCTATGTGGTTTTTTATGGAATAGAGATATTGTCTTTGCTAGTTTTCTATCTAGTGGTTGACTCTATGAGTGGAGACTCATGTAGCAAGGAGCTGCATTGGCTCGTGATGGCTCATCCACGACTGGTCTAAAGCAAATCTGGAAACCTGCCTTTCCAGACGTGTTCGCTTTCCCCCTAATCTCCTGCTCCTGAGATGTATTAGGCACAAGCTGATTTGTGGTGAGTGGCTCTTCTGAGTTAGCAAACAAACTGATGAGGAGTCACGAACTCATAGTAGCGCACAGTACAGTTTTTAAAGAAATCTCCTTAAAAAGTTACTGAAATCCAGAGTTTGATGAGGTTCTGTCTTGTTTTGCCATTCAAGCAATTTTAACCACCTATCCTTTGCTTCTAATTGTCTGGATTTTGCATGGTCCTGCAGTCTCTTGCCCAATAGTCGCAGGTGTTTACAGACTCATTAAATGTAAATTTGAAGCTAAAGTCCATTTCACAAGTATAGATTTTCTCCTCTGAGATTGTGATGGCTGTCTCTTTCATTTTGTAATTTTTTGTTGTTTTCCAGCCTTTCTGTGGTTATCTGACTTTTGTAGCTGGCTTAAAGTGTATCAGTAATGTCCTCTTAGATATCCCTTATTCCTCTTGGTAACAAATTCCCTGTTTTTTATCTCATTTATATTTAGCCCTAATATCTTGTAATCCTTCCTTAAATAAATAGCTCCATTTAAAGGCAGAACACAACCTAAAATATAACAGTCCATTACAACTTTACCTCCCTGCTACAGATTTATCTAAGCTGTTTAATTCCTATTATAACTCCACTCAGGAGCTTCGCATGCCCTGTTTCTCCTTCCTTATCTCACTTATCTTTCTGAGAACATAAGGTACAAAATGATAATTCACTCTCCTGCTGTCTGCCTCCTTCCAGGCTGCACCACTAACTGTACACTTCACAGCTCAAAGCAATTCAGTATTCAATTGAGTTTATTAATTTATACATAGCAATCACATTTGTTTCTTGCAAAACACTGAGTATTGAATTCATTGCAGCAGTTACACAAATACATGCACAAGGGAGCTTATGGATAAGGCTGTGCTTCACTGAAGATCCTAGAGGGCTGGATTTCAGCACGCAAGCTTACTTTTCAAACCAGAGTTGCCTGCAAATCGCTTTTTTGTCCATCCGGCGTTTTAGAGGTCTGGTCTAATTTGCCTAAATAAGTATGAGGGTGTGAGATAAAAGGAGGGTCTCACCAGTATTGTGCTTGTTATCTTCTTTAAACTGGTAGACTGCACATATAATCCAACAGAAAAAAGCGTCTTGCACTTGGGTCAGGGCAATCCCAGATATGTGTACAGACCGGGACAAGAACTCCTTGAGAGCAACCATGTGGAGGAGTTAGGAGTCCTGATGGCTGACAAGGTGGACATGAGCCAGCAGTGTGCTCTTGCAGCCTGGAAGCCCAGCTGCATCAGAAGAGGGGTGGGCAGTAGGGAGAGGGAGGGGTTTGTCCCTCTGTACTCCTCTCTCATGAGGCCCCATCTGGAGTGCTGCATCCAGATCTGGGGCTCCTAGTAAAGGAAAGATGTGGAGCTGTAGGAGTGAGTTCAGAGGAGACCACAAAGATGATCAGAGGGCTGGAGCACCTCTGTTAAGAAGAAAGGTGGAGGGAGCTGGACTTGTTCAGCCTGGAGAGAAGGCAGCTCTGGGAAGACCTCATCGTGGGCTTTGAGTACTTGAAGGGAGCTTATAAACAAGAGGGAGACTGACTTTTTACACAGTCTGATAGTGATAGGACAAGGGGGAATGATTGTAAACCAAAAGAGGGAGATTTAAATTAGATATTAGGAAGAAATTTTTTACTCAGAGGGTGGTGAGGCATTGGAATGGGTTGCCCAAAGAAGCTGTGGGTGCCCCATCCCTGGAGGTGCTCAAGGCCAGGCTGGATGAGGCCCTGGGCAGCCTGATCTGGTGGGTGGCAACCCTGCCCATGGCAGGGAGCTTGAACTAGGTGATCTTTGAGGTGATCTACCTCCCAACTGAAGCTATTTCATGATTCTATGGTCTTTGTCTGTGTAATTTGCTTTCTCAGGCTGCTTCTGCATATCTCTCATAGTTAATGGAGAAACATGCAATCAATAAAACTGTTTCTGGTATTAAGGACTTTTTTTTCACTTTTCTGGGAAACATTGCCCCACCCAAGTCCCAAAGAACTCACAGTGTCTTTGGCAGGCTGATGAGCAGGGGCAGCCCTGTGCTGTGCCTGCCCTGAGACCCTCTGCCTGCTTCTCTCCAGACAGCACAAGAGGGGCAATCAGAGCCCATTGGTAACAGAAGAGACGGAGTGGAGAACCTCCACTCCCCATATCTGAGGTGTTATTGCTCTGGACAAGGCACAACTTTTGTCTATGCAACTTTGGACCCACACAGAGTTATGCTGGGGGCAATTTGACAGAGCTGGCTGCTGAAAGCCTCCTCAGAAGATCTGTTGTCTCCATCTGCTCATCCTGGGTGATAGGTCACCCATCCTGTTCCTGCTCCAGTTTCTCCTGACTGCAGAACTCTCTGCTCTCTGCTTGTTTCTTTGGAAGGGAACGCTTCCCACACTGGTCTCCTCCACCACTTGCCTGCCCGCTGTGGAGAACCCTTCTTGTGAACTCAACTTGGGTGACTTCACAGTGCTTTCCTGGGACACACAGTTTTAAACCACAAGAGAGCAGCAGTGCACAACCACTCTATCACCTTACTGGAACTTTTTGAAATTGTATGCCCTGATTTGATGCAAGTGAAGAATGTGATTTTCAGGCAGCGCTGAGCAGTCAGAGCTCATGGGAGAGTCAACATGAACTCTGGCCTTAAGCCTCTAGAAAAATCAGATCTGTAATGATTCAGGGCAATCTTTAATTCTCATTCTGAAAGTAGTTTTTATGAGCTGTAGGTAAACTGTTGCATACAATCAGAGCTGAAGGCATATTTATCTTAATGGAAAATGAAAAATATACCCTTCCTTCCACTGATTAGATCTGTTTTTGTGTGTTGCAAACCTTTCCATGGCAGCTATTCACTATTATTTTCATTACAGTTCAGGCACTGCAGGGGAACTAAAGTAAAATCAGGAGGTGGCAGCAAATTAAGCTGTTATATAAACAGCTGCTTCTGCTACTCAGCCAAACAACTGACTGCTGCATTGTGGAGCAAGGCTTAGTCCCTATTTCAAATGAAAAAAGCTTCTGGCATGAAGGATTACAGCCCAGGGCTTTGCAACTGGGGTGGCAGCACTTTCAGCTCTAGCTGCAGACAACTGTAACATAACTGATATTTCCATAAATTGCCAGTAAATTAATAATCTTGGAACTTTTGGGCAACAAAATCCTGTCCATCTTTGATGGCTGTGTATATTTAGACCAGCTCATGCAAAGAATTTTTTTCTACCTCATGAAGTGAGGAAGACATTTCTAAGGGGCTAAGGAGGTTGCCACATGGCATTTGTGCACTAAGCAAAAAAAAGGGATAAATGAACTTGGGTCTTCCAATGTTTAGGAATCCCTGAGGGCTGAGGTGGCAGAACCAGCTGCTCTGGTGCTTGGCTGGTACCAGCCAGCCCTGCCAGCTGTTGGCCCTCCTGGGAGAACCGCACCGCTGTGGCCTGTGCCACTGGATCCGAGCTACAGCTTGAGGACACTGAGGGTGTGTGACAACAGAAGTCATTTGTCTGCACCTCAGCAACAGCAACAGCCCAGAGAACATTAGTGAGGCTTTCTGGCCTCTTGCGGTGTACAAAATGCCTGTGGTCAGTATTTCTGGATGTGTGCTGCTGCTGCTGAGGTTTGAGCTGGAGCATGGGTTTTGTTCTTCTGCCTCAAATCTGCAAACAATTTGTGGCCAAGCTCTCACTGAGCATTGCAGATTTGTGACTGGAGATTACACTAGTGCTGGACGGGTGTAGGCTTCACTATGGACAACTGTGAGTGAATAACTGTGAGGAAATCTGTGGTAGCACTGTCACCATCTCTGGGAGCCCAGGAGCCACCTCTATCTCACAGATAAATCTCCTCTCAGCTCACCATGGATTAATGGATACCCAAGCTGAGAGATCTACAGCCATATTCCATGGCCTATCCATGATGAATGAAAAGTGCACATTAAAGGACTGACCAGCTACGTTATTTATAAATAAGAAACATTGTCCTGTTCTGAGAATAGCTTAAAAATAGTATAATTCACCCTACACTACATTAAAAATTGCCTCCTGTAGAAAAATTGCCTGTGCTGATCTCACTCATACTGTGCTTGCTGAGCTGATGATGGACAATATCGTCAGTGCTAAATTTAGAGGATATGAATGCTACATGAGAAGTTGTGTTCTAAAATGCAGCAGCCCCGCTATACTCAGCAAATCTGTTCCCCATATGTGTTCATAAACATGCCTTCTAGTGTTACAAACATTTTTTACTAGTTTTTCAGTCTTGCTAGCACTTCTGAAACAATTTAACTAAGCAGTGTCAGCTGGATTTTATTCACCTGAGTGCATTATCGTTAGAATTGTTCAGTGCTTTCCATTACAGAGACAAAAACGAAGTATTGCTGCAGAACTGTAACAGGTGGCAAGGCACAGGGCAAATTCTGTCCCCTCCAGCTAAACCTGTACGTGTCAGCTGTGTGGCTCAGGGGCATGTACTATGTCACTTGTACCCTCTAGCTGCTCACTCTTTTCCTTGTTTTGGCTGTGGTCCATTCCAGCTCTCTCTCTCCTCAGGCAATGCATGGGCACAGCAGAGGGGATAACCTGTAGGCATTCCTATAGGGGAAGATGTCTTCCGCTTGTCTGAGAAGACACACTTTTGCTTTGCTGGGCTAAGCAGGTGAAGTTAATGTAATCTGTTTCATTAGATATAGTAAGTGTTCTCAAAAATTCTCCATCCTCGTAATCATTGTGCTGCTTCTTTGAGACTGTTCCCATTGACTTTCTCTTTCATAAACATAAGTCAAAGGCTTTTTTGCTTTATAGAAAATATTCTATTTTCCCTTATGTCACTGGGAACTAAAATACATTTCTATCAGCTACTGCTGTGCTCTTTTTTCTTCCCTCTTTTTAATTCCATTTTGACTTCTACTTCTGTGTCCCTAATGCTATTTCCTTGTTCCCCTCCATCTCTTTTTAATGCGAGGCTTATTTTGGGAAAATACTGCTGTAAAATGTTGATTGGGAAAAAAAAATCAAAGCTTTTCCTATTTTTTTGTCATCCTTGTGGTGACAGAATTAGGACAAGACTGAAAAATTTCAAGCCTTTTTCACATTTTCAAAGTAACCTGAAGCATTATGTTTTGGCATAGAACACCTAATGAGTATTACCATGGCAACTCTTTGAAGACACTACACTGTATCTTGTTTGGTTTTCCTGTTGTCACTTTAAAGCAGGAGCATTAAAAATAGTGGAAAGACCCTCACTGCAAAACTTGGATCAGTTTGAACGATCCATTATGCCATTAGGAAATAGATTCTTTGCTTGCAGACCTGTGAATACTTCAGTTGAGAAGAGCAATAGGCTAGGCTTGAGATGCTGTCCTCAGCTACCTGGGGATCTGGCTAGTCTCCCATTTTTAACTTTGTGTTTGTTAATGAACAGCCACTTAACCCTGCAGAAGGTCTGGTTTACCAACATGATTAAGACCTTACCCTATGCCACAAAAGAAAGTATTCTGATGACAATGTACCTCTCATGGCAGAAACACAGGAAGAGTCAGGACAAGAGAGCAGGCAAGAATGATTCCTACTTTCTGAGGTGAGCTGAGTTATAAACAATTTCCAGTTTACAGGCAGATAGACCCAAGTGGG
Organism: Penelope pileata; assembly: GCA_013396635.1. Lineage (NCBI taxonomy): Eukaryota > Metazoa > Chordata > Aves > Galliformes > Cracidae > Penelope > Penelope pileata. Next base: position 8,404 of record WBMW01000061.1, read on the forward strand.
AGGTGGCATGGCAGGAAATGTGGTCAGAAATAACAAATGCAACAGATGGAGTGTGAAAAGAGGCAGCATTGTGACTCCATGTATTTTGGCAGGTATGAATTTGTATGTTTTGGAAGGTATCAAATTATTAACATTGAGAAGAGCCTGGAGAAATGAAGTAGCAATGTGGGAGGGTACAAAGAGAGACTGGTTTACATATGACAAACGTTATCCCTGACTTTTTGCAAAAATGCAGAGATGAACTTAGAGGCATGCTGATTTTTCAGATATTATTTTGTAGGACTGGCAATTATGATCTTAACTGAAAGACACTAAGTGTCTCCTTCAAAATTCAGGTGCCCTCCATGCTCATAAACTGTCAGGAAAGTAGTAGTAACTCATTACTTGCACAGGTTAGCAGAGTCATGCCTGCATGCAAATTAACGTTTCATATCTGAATTGCACAAATATGGAGAACATTTTCCTCAAACATTGTATCTACATTACAGAATACTTTAGCAGGGATATTGTATGATACAGGATATCAGAGATGTCTTTGATATCTCAAGAAGTGTTCATTTGCTCTCCTTTTTGTTTTTCTCTTTATCCTTGTTATACCCTAAAAAGACTTAAAATGTTTCAAAACTGAAGTCAGTAGTGTAACTGTCCTGTTTCATCTCTAGAAGCTATAAGCTTCTTTATTTATTGTGTACTTCAGGCTCAGGTGATATTGGCTGAGGATTATTGTACGTATAGCAGCAATAACAGGTGGGGTTTTATGGGTATGTTTGTCTGACAGACCAGGGAAAGTTAAAGAAAAAAATGGGGCTTCAATAACGGTGATAAAGACGAGTTAGGATCTAGTTCAGTATGATACTGGAGTAGGTGCTTAATTTCAAGCACGTGAGCAACCCCATTAAACTTGATTGCACAATTAAGTATTTGAAAGATTAGTCCCTGAAAGGCTTTTAATGTTTAGGGCATAATGCAGAAAAGCAAAAGCTTCTGATAGCCTGCCCTATGTGGATTGAAAATTGATCAATGACTTTTTCACATTCATGCCCACAGGTTGTGAAAAGGCTGCCAGAAATGGCCTTAGAAAGTGCAAATAGTGTCTGAAATGGGAGGAGGAAGGAAATGTCAGTCTTGGCCAGAAGTGCTTAATTTTGACCTAATGTGTCACTGAACGAAGAGGAAAAGGTCTCTGTTTTCATAAAGAATTTGCTTGTCTCCTTATGGAATTTAAATGCTGTCTTGATAGGAACACAATGAAACACGTCTTCAAAACTTAACTGAGTGCAGATCCTGTGAAGTGAAGAACTGGGACATTGAATTTTAGCTCATTCACTGATTCTTTATAACCTTATGACACAGACTTAGCTGGGGACCTAAAATAAGAACATACTGCAATTTAGATAGCCTTAACAACTAGTCAAGGGACAAATGAGCTGTCTGCAGATCTCTGAGGAAGCAATTGTAAATATTCCAGATGTATAAATGGAACAGAAAGACATTCTGATCCCAGAACTAGTAAAATGTCACCTCTGCAAAAGTTAGTTACAGAACTTAAAAACTGTTGGAAAGAGAAGAATAGATAAGAAAATGGAAACTGGAATGAGAAAAGAACTACTTACTTAAAAAGTTATTGAAAACTGCTTGAAAAAATATTTAGGACAAACTAGAGTGTGTCAGAGATTTCACAGTAATTTTTCCTGTAGCAAAGGTTAGGTCTTCAAGGATGACAGCGCTGAGACAGCTGCTGTGTAAAATACAGTGCTGATTTAATTAATATCTTTTTCCATATCCCTATTTTCCATGTCATGAGATACAGTCCACTGAATTTTGCCCATCTGTGCACAGAAGATTATGGGGGAATTTTTGCTTCCCGTGTGACATTAGGGCTATGCTGTGCTTTGTATGTGACATAAAGTCTGCTAACTAATGGAAGAGGGAAAGGTGTCATTGAAAATGCCAAAGCAAAAACACCACCAAGACTTTTTGTTCAGTCACATTCCATAGTGCAGATGAGCTAACTCTCACTCTAACCTCTTATGTGTCATGCGTGTTACATAAAATCATCACAAGTTGTATTTGTGCTCCTTGCTAAGTAGTCCCAATGAGTTCCTTCTGCTGGAATAGCTGACTACTTTCTTCTCCATCTCAAACATCAGTTTTCCTGGAGTGCTAGAACAGCAAGGTCTCAGTATCTAAAAAGTTTTGGCTTCCATTTTATCTTCAATTTTCAATTAAAAAGTTAGGGATGGGTAACTGAGATCTCAGTTCAGTATCTTGTCTGAATGAAAATACATTTTTATATGAATGAATGTTTTGTACAACATAGAAACTGGAATAAAAGAAGTAATTAACTTCTTTTATTAGTGTGTTGTGGGCATGAATCTGTTGGAGAAGATACAACACTTTTTCTTCTAATGGGCAATGGACAGCCTGCTCATTCAGCTAGTAATCAAATCCCATTATGGCAATTAAGCTGGAAGCATAAGTTTTGTTTTGTTTTGCTTTTAATTTTTCGAACTTTCGAATGAACGTGCAAACAGCAAGTGTCCTATTTAAATATCAACTGTCAATATCCATGGGATAAATTACTGTGAAATATAAGAAACCTTCAAACTTCAAATGAGATATACATAATATCAGACAGTAATTACACTGAATACACCTGGAAGGTGGCACAATTGTGTTGCCCACACAGAATGTTTTTATGTGGTGTATATAAACTAGGCTTGAATCCTGTGTTTGGCCTCATGAGCAAGACGACCACTTTCCTTGGCCTCTGTGGTGGGGCATGGATCTTACCATCCCTCTCATATTTTTTCCTGACTGTGATGTCCTCCTACCCTAGCCCCAGTTTCAACCTCAGGTATCAGCCAGGCACCGATCAGGGAAGTCCTTAGCACTTTCAGGAGTCATAGTATGGATCCTGTAGATGAGCCTTATTATTTTACAATACAGTGAGAGAATTGATAAGGGTTAAATCCACAATTACAGCTGGGGTTGGTTTGGACTATAAATATAGCCTCGGTGAATAACAGTGGCTAACTGTATGTAGGCTGGAGAGAATTAAAGCTCATAATGTCTACTGTATAACTAATTGGTATTCCAGATGGAGTTTGCAAACAGGTTTTGCAAAATGGGAGCACTACATAATTAATAGGTACCCATATCACACTGAAGAGTTGATTCATTGCTAGAAATAGAAGCATTACATCAATTGCTTGTATGCGTAGGATGTGCTAACCAGAGTATTTTGGATTTAAACGAGGAAAGAAGAATACTACAGTCTGCATAAATATATTCCAAAATTACTGCCTGTAGAAATTGAGGAGGAGCCAGGGCAAGCTCTTATTTTTTATCAAGGTATATGTACAATGTAGAATTTCTAGTTTGGTGAGAGCATATATGCGTGTACGCAACATGCATAAACATGCAGGCTATCTGTGTCTTTGCAGAGATAAACATTGAGCTGTTTGCTTCCTTTCAGAGGCTGCCATGAGGTGCAGTGTGATTCTGTTGCACAGTCACTGTTCCATTTAGAATTGAACTACATTTGTACACAACCATGCAAAATAATCTTTTGGGAAGCTATTTTAATTTATAGACAATGGTTTGACTGACCTACTCTTCAGCTCTTTATTCATTTTATGGAGGCTGGAAACAGCTGCTTATTAATGGGTGATATACAGCAGTGCTATAATAAATTATTACTTATTGCTTCATGATTTTATACTTGCTGGAGCATTAAAAGCCAGCAAGACACTTATACTAAGGAAAAAAAAAACAAATCACAAATGCTCAGTTTTGACTTCATGTGCGTGATGGACTTTGTGATCATAATTAAGACTGAATTTATTACTGCTTTTATGTTAGCACCTAAAAGCCCTAGGAAAGTCTATCCCTGCCATAATTAGGTTACGACTTGATTTTTAGAGAAAGCACTGCCTGATTTTTTGTTTAGGCTATTGAAGAGCATTTGGAGTATGTGGCATGCTAATTAACACAAAATATACCAGACTTAAGACACATCATTCTCCTGAAAGCAGCTATAAGAATATTAGAAAATACGATATGGTACATTTTCTTATGGGTGAGAAAGCAAACTTTCACTGTTGAGTTCATATTCATTCATGACTTCTATGCTTGACTGTAGTTACCTATTTTACTGAGACATGATTCTGCTGTCAGTGTCAAAACTCCACTTTCCTGGGACAAAATCAGGTTGTGAGAGCTGCTTTTTCCTACTAACATATAGTAAAAGCTCTAAGTGTTTCTTCAGCCTTACTAAACCACAGTAATTGCCCTTTTTAGTTTGTTAACAGAGATGGCATGTGTGCTAATTAACTTACTGATTTTAAATTCTGTATAAATGAACTAAATGTAAGAAATATTTATAGTTGAAAATGAATAATTCCCTGAGAAATTCTAAAAAATGATGAGTTCTTCCAAGAACATCTCCTGTTCAGCTAGATTGTTACCTGAATGTTTTATTTCATTCCACTATTATTGTGTGGGATCAAGCCAAATGGTATGAGAATTAAAATAAAGCCTTAGTTAAAATAATATTGTTTGAATATTTTTATTAATTAGCATATATATAATAGATATACAGGGTGTCATTTACTGGAAGTAAGTTTAATCAGATGCTGCTTTCAGTCTCAGTGTTATCCCTCAGTTCTCTTAGCCTGTAGAAGACCCAGTTGGAAGTACTGCAGAATGGCCATGGAGGTCTTACAAAGAAAGAAGAGATTAATCCGGGGGCAATTTTTGTTGTATGAATGTTTTTAATATATGAAAAACAACAAGAAAGCCCACCACCATCAAAATAAAAAGAAGCACAAAACTTAAAAAGTTACCAGAAATTCCTAGGGGGAGACAGCTTGTGGAACAGAGGTAGTGGTACATTTGAGGGTGAGAGCAGATTCAAAGAAGAATTAAAGCTGAGATCACAGTTCAAATTCATGGACACATGGTTTCCCTTATCAATCACAGGCTTCCCACAGAAACAGTAAAGGGAATACCAAAGATCTGTAGAAGTTACAGATTAAATGTTATATTACGTTTTCTAAAGTCAGTTTTTCTACTAATTCAGAATTGATTCCTGCAGTGTACTCTGTAGTGTTCTATGTAGCCTGGCTCTAATAGTTTCTAGTAATAGAAGTATATAATTTCTTGTTAGCAGGCAATTGCTAACAAGCAACTGCAAGTCAGTACAAGCTTGGTTAGTCTCTAGTGACATTAGCATTCATCTCTCCTTTATTCAGTGAGAAGACCTACTGGGCTTTCTCAATACTCCTAAATCCCAAATTGAATAGATCTAGGCTGGCAGATATGGCTCTTGTTTGTAAGCAATGATGGCATGCTGGACGTTGAGTAATTCTTAATCTTTGAGTTTAGCAGTTTTTGAAAGATAGTGTTAATTATTAGCTTTGTAAGAGGATATTTGATGAAATCTGTGATCAGTAGCTGGACTGACATTCTACTTTCTCTGCAGCAAGTAGATAGCTGTTATTTTGGAACAGATACTGATATTTGGATTGAGGTTCCTGAAAGAGGTATTCGCTTAAGTTGCACGTGCAGCCACCACAGTGCAAGGAGTGGCTGGTGTCATTGAAGTAAACACCAGATGATACAAATGTTCCTAGTTTTCTTGTTCTTGATTTCATGATCTGTCACACTCACAGTGAGATGATTGTTATGGTTTAACAGCATCTCCCTTAAAGCTTCTTTTCTCATTGAATGTGTCTGTTCTTGTGCTTGAAATGATTGATGGTGAATAACTCTCTCCCTTTATCTTCCTCCAACACCACTGTTGCCCATGCCAAAATGATAGCTTTAGAAATGTGGGGTTCAGTTAACATCTGCAAGTGCTGTGCAGTAGATAACTGGTGATTTGGAGAGCCATGACTCCACTCTTCTTGTGTGTGAATACAGTTTGGTGACGTTCACTAACTGTGGTTCTTCAGTCTTACTATGCTTTTACATAGACAAAATTAGTGCAAATTCTATCCAAATGACATTAAATAGTTCAACAGAGAAAAATGGCTGAGAACTACACAGTTTCTGTTTAGTGTTGACTGAATGTTGTGACTTTCCTTTGACACACATTAAGATGAAATGCAGTTAAGCATAATTTTAAAACATAAGCAGACTCGTGTGTTTTAGAAATTAATTACAGAAGCAATCACTTCACACTTGATGGATGTTTACAGTTCAACCTGAGTAACTCATAAACTGAATAAAGTATGGTGAATTTTAATAAAATCAAAACGTTTTAAATATTACCAAGTGCAGGGATTTACCTTCCTTCCACAGTTCCAAGAAATGAACTGAATACTTAAGAAGTGTTTTGAAGTTGACAATGCATTTGCTAAACCAACAACAAGAAAAACAGTATTTTTTAGGAGGCTCCAGGCAGATTACTCAGTAAATAGTGAGACAGAACAGATAAAATATTTTTCCTGGACTTCAGGGAAGTTAAAGAGTAATAATAAGTTGTCTTCAACAGTATTAACCTACCAAATCACCACTTTGAGGCATTATGTATTGCTCCCTCAAAGTTAATATTAAATCTCTAGTTTGAAAGGGTCAATAATTAACACTTATTTTGTGACCAAGAGCAGATTATCTTCAATTTTCTCCATCCTTCTGCTTACTCACTTCAGTAATTTAAATCTTAACATGATTGGTGGGATATGGTACAATCTTGTAAAGTTGTTTGTTGCTATTCTCCTGGCGAGGACATGGCTGTAGGATGGCTTTCAAATGTAGCTCAAGGAAGCAAGGACACACTGGGAATATTGTAATTTTTTTTCTGTTGAAGAAGTCCTCAAAACCAGTTTTCAAACATCTGCCAATAGTACTTGCAGGCACACATTCCATCAAAGATTCAGATGGGTAAAATAAATATGTAGGTAAAACTCAAAAGGTAATGATAATTAAAATGAAAATCTCTGACGCTATTTTCCTTTCGAAAATAATTCTGGCATTAAAGCATTCTCTTGCTTCCGTTGGGTGTTTTCTCAAGCTAAACATGTACGTCAGTGGGCATGGACAATGCTTCCTCATAGAGAGGTTGGCTGGATGAGCAAACGATGAGCTGGATTGAAAACTGTCTGAACAGGTGGGCCCAAAGTGTGGTGATAAGCAGTGCATAGTCTAGTTGGAGGCCAGTAGCTAGCAGTGTACCACAGGGGTCAATACAGAGTCCAGTCCTGTTCAACATCTTCATTAGGTATCCAGATGAGGGGGCATATTTCTTGAGCGTAACCTCAGCAAGGTTGCTGATGACGCAAAACTGTGAGGAGTGAATGATACACCTGGTTGTGCTGCCATCCAGAGAGACCATGACAGACTGAAGAGAGAGGCTGACAGGAATCTCATGCACTTCAACAAGTCAGAACATGTGAGACGTGGAGGTACTGGATTTTTAACTGAGAAGTGAATTTAACAGAGGTGAATTCATTCCCGCTTTTGAGAATAGAGCTTAAACATTATATGGACCTGATCCTCAAAATAAAGAATGATGATATTTTCATTCCTTCTTGAATGATTTGTGGGAGAAAAGTTAGTCTTTTTCTGGTTGCTTGTCCATATATTCCTTATCCTTAATAAATATAGACCTCAAGCGATTTCTGAAGGCAGTAACTATAGTTGTTGTATTTGTCTAGTGTGACAAGCTGTGGGAGAACTCATCATTGAAAGGTTACATAGAAAAATGTTACCTCAAACTGATTTTTATTTATTGCTGGTTTTGGTCCTGAATGCATGTGGAATATTGGAATCCTGCTGCTACAAGCATGGAAAAACAGTTGTGAACCTGAGGGCAAATATAGGTAATTGAACAGATACAATTAAGATGATACAGAGGTTGCTACTTTTCACTACTTGGCCTGAAGCCTAAAGCATGTATTTATACACATTTTATACTTTTCTATGCTCTTCCTGGTTTGGAATGTATCAGACTGTAGATTTTCCACCATTTTACTGATTATTTTGCTTAAGCTACTTTGAAAGGGAAATGATTCTGTTCAAACACTCTCCCCTTTGCGTGTGGTATGTCTGGGTGCTTGGCAAAGATAAGAAGAACACAACTGTTTTGTGTCAGGTTGATTAAATGACGGAGATCAAGAAGACATTATACAAAATTGCAGAACAAGGACTCATTGTTAAGAATTACTATAAAGCAAAGTATCACAGCCTGGAAAAAGGAGGCTATGACTGAATACAAAGTGTTTCTGAGCAAACAAAGCAACACTAAGCCATGAAAGGTAAGTGTCATTCTTGGACATGCTAGTACAAGTTTCTCTACTGAAAGCATCATATTTAATCATTCTGTTAAGTTGGAAGTATTAAAATTTCATCTGGAGTTTGGTGGCCAATACTTGGTATTTTATACCAAGGCAGATGCTGACAAATTGGAGTCAGCAGTAAGAGAGTAATAAAAATAATGAAAAGTGTAGAAAACATCACTTACGATAAAAGTCTAGACCTTTGAGGGTTTGAGGTTGCTTTTTTTTTGTTTTCTTCTCCATTTGTTTCAGATGGAGGAAGGCGGGCATGGGGGGGAAGATTCTTTCTAGAGGACAACTAGGGTAGATTGAAAAAAAAACTATTGAAAATAAAAGAACCAGAGAGTGATTTGTTACATGTCCGTTGTGTATAAGAAATAACTTATTTGCTTTACTTTTCTCTAAGGGAAGGTTCAGATTAGGACACAGATTCTAATTGTGAGGATTCCTCAGGAGCAAGCTACCAAGGCATGGGATGGGATTCCCGCTAACAGGAACTTCTGAGAACACATTAGATCAGCATGTCTTAAGGGTGATGTAGATATGTTTCATCTAGATTATTATATGATTCATCTAGATAGTGTGATGGATTAGAACTGATCATCAAAGATCTTTTGCCTAAGAAACCTAGGGTACTATTGAGAATGCTTTAACTCTGTATTTCTAACTAACTGAAAATCAAGAAAGCAGAGTGATAAGAAAAATCATCTTTGGGTTATACAGTTTAGCTTTTGAAAACTAAGTTAGTAATCTTTGATTTCCAGACATGGAGCTGCACAATGCAATCAATCTGATCTGTAACAGACCTTTTATAGTGGGGTGACTTGATCTCTCGTCTTCTCTTTCCTCTGACTCATAAGATATCTTCAGCAGACGAGATTATATTTAGATGTTTAACTTTTGTATTGTCAACTGAGATGAGAGGACTCAGCCTGGCACTTGAGATTCTGAGCTTCCTAGTTTGCAGTTTTCTTTCTTGCACAAATATATGATTTGGGGTTCAGATAGATAAATAATTAATTTTATTAATTTGTCTGATCCACACAATTTTCATCCCTGTATGATTTTATTTAAGTTGATTGGTATCAAGGCCCAGATTGTGCTTCTCTTTCTGCGTGAGACGTGCAACTGGAGTTTGCACAGAAGCGCGCCTTGGATTTTTCAAATGAAAGACCGATATACAAATTTTTTCTCTTTCAAAGCATTTAATATTGTTTTAATGTTTGCAGGCAGACATATGAACATAGCAAGACTATAGTTTAGCCATAGTTTTTAGGTAATCTTTTTGGATGTCTTCTAAATAAATGATTTTGTAAAAGGGAAGGGAAAAAAAATGCTGAGGCTCAGCTTGTCCTCAAAGACCTTTTTTTATCTGCATCCAGCCCGCACTGATGGGTGTGCTTTTGGACCTTTGAAGCAACGTAGCCTAGCTTGCTACATCAGGGACTGCCAGAGGCAATGTCTGCACTCTGGTGGCTTCATTCCAGTATAAGCTGTAAAACAAACCAGGCTCAGAATTTCACTACAATGGATTATAAGCAAGACTTCACCACCTGGTGGGTCTAATATGGCTTCTTTCTGAGTTGTTCAGGAAACCTTCCACCAAAAGCATTACAAAGTAATGCTTCGAAACAGTTCCAAGTTCTGTCTGCAAGTTCTTTTGAGTGTCCTTTCCTGGTAAGATACCAATTGCAGATACAGTTATCTATTCTACCTCTCCCGCTGCTGTGAACTTCCATAGTTCAGCAATGCTTCCCTATCATTTGCTTGAATTTTTGTATATCAGTTGCAGTTTCTCATAATTGACTTATTTAGAAATCATATGAATAATTCATCTACGAACCTTTCCGTGGTTTTAAGAATTTCAGAGTGGCAGACTGACCTCAGTGTCCATAGGATGAACTTCAGATGACAAGGAGCTGAGATGAGTAGCAATATGAATCTCATGGCAAATCCAGAATATATTTGCGGTCTCTTGGGGCTGTGGATATGAAACAAATATTAAATCCTCCTACTTTTCAGAATGTTTTTATCTTTACATTTTGCTGGCACTACAGGTTCTGCAGAGTGTCTTCTGTTTTCTTCTTTAAAAGTCTATTCTTATGTATAAAACCTTTACATTTTTAGGAAATATTTTTGAGGCACTAACATACTGCTACATCTAAGAAGTGGGCCTGTCTCCATAACCAATTCTTTTAGTTTTCTCTATACATTTATTTTAGATATTTTGAAATTAATTTCAGACATTTTGAATGTGTTTATGGCTGTGAAGTTCATGTCAGGTGTGATTTGTGGTTTCTAGTATTCTGCATTTTGCTGAAGACTTCCTGGATTTATACTAATTTAAAAGATGATGAGAGTGTTCCCTGATAAATGCAAATATTTACATTTTTCTTACTGTGATATAAGCTTTCACCAAGCTGACAGTTGATATAAGTTGATAGTTTTGCTAATTTAGCAGACTATTATGTGAATAAAACACATTCAGTTTTCAAATGTCCTATACTTCTGAGTTCAACACTAATAGTGATAATTTAAATTGATTCTCTGGCTTATAAAAATATGTCCAGTGAGCTAATACATCTTGGTTAACAGACGGCTACATTAGGTGAATATACCACAAGGATTTTTTAATTTGAAAATTTTATAATATCATGCGTATTTCAAAAAATGTACCTTAAACTTAGTTTTATATTGACAACCACATAGCTTTATTGCAAGTACCTACTGGGTAATGTAGTACAAACTGCAAGATTTTAAAAGTCCACGTACCAGAAAGGAGCAAAGACAAACTAAATTCAAAAGTTTACTGCAGGAGTCAGTGCCTTGCAGTAATATGAAGTGGGCTGCCAGAAAACTCAAAAACATTGCTTTGATTTTCATGGAGTAACTCGGATATTTTATTGGTCTTAGGTCATAAATGTGTTTGTGTCAGTTAGTGGTTAAAATAAAAAACTCCATCTGATCTTTTTGTTTTAACTTAAGAACTGTGACCGGTTGTTTGCCTGAAGGGCAATCATAACATGCAGCTGTATTCTGCAACCTCATCAGGGTCATCTATTCATAAGGTTTCTCTTCTGTGCCCTTGAGAAACTGTTTACATTTTGTCTACATCTCTGTTATGACTTCTCTTCTGGTGGATTTCTGTGTTTGAAGTATTTTTTCCTTCCTTCAGAAACATCCTTGCTCACTCCTGGGATCATCTGCAGCCCCTTTACTGGCTTCACTTCAAGGAACACGGTACAGTCGTAGTCAGGGCTCTACTGAAGCAGTGTCTTAAGGGTATATCTAAGCTCAGCTCCTTCTTTCCCTTCCTTGCCTGCCTGAGCACTCTCACTCTGTAGCCCTCACAAGCCTGCCCTCTTGTTTTCTCGCAGTTAGCTACGTCTTCCAGCATCTTCCTATCAAGTCCTTTCATCAAAAAGGCTTTCAAACTTCCTCTATTCCAGGAATGGTCCAGAACTTCTGAAGGGATTTCCCACTTGCCCCATACAAAATCATAGGGCTAAACAGTAGACACCTCTTGCTTTTATTTTTGACGCTTCTGTCCCTTCTGTTCCTATTGTCTACCTGGACTGTAAAGGTCTTTGGAAAATGGCTGTATCTTATGACTGCCTTTAAAATGCTTAACTTATTGCTGGAAATATAACTATAATAATATGTTGACTGGAACGGGATGAAGCAATTTAAACACAGCTGTTTTCTTTCATAAAGGTAACTTTATCAAAATGGAAATATTTCCAAGGAAGGTACTGATTTTTATGATAAAAAAAGAAAATTATACGTTTTTGCAGTGTTCAGATATTATATTTCACTTGTATCATTTGTATTCATCTTCTTCATACTTTTTGATACAAGCAGGTGATATTATATTAAAATAGTGGTGTATCCAGTTGCACGTGCCACATACAGACTAACCATTTCACTATACTGATATTCAAGTTCTCTGCTCACTTTGACAACACATTACTGATACACAAAGCGCAGTGTACCCTTACTCCCTTCACTGGACACATCCCTCTAAAAAGCATTTGTGATCCTTCATGCGATGGACTCACAGCAATCAAAAGATGGAAGTGTGCATGGGTATTGGATTTTCAATTTGATCACATGAACAGGGTAAGAGGCTTCAGGAGCCACGTGCTGAACTATCAGAACAATTTTTTCTGTCTTATGGTCTGCTTTCTTCCTGCATTTGTAGAACCTCGGGGAAAGAGGCTGGTAGCTGGTAGGCTGCAAGCTGAATGAATTATTCAGGCAATATTGCAGATCTATCCCATAAACCATAGGTTGGCTATGTCAGCCTTGGTCTTGCAGCATTACCGCAGAGAAAATTAAATGAATCAAAATGACATTGTGGAAATGAAGAGTTTTAGCACTATGAGATGTCCTTCAGCATGCCCTTTCAGTGGGAAATACCTACATGTGTCCCCTCAGGCAGATTCAAAATGAAGTTTATTTCACTGACTAAAATATTTTTTGCTGGAGCCTGAGTTCTCTGGAATGGAGACTCAAGCTCTTGATAATCTGTGACAGTCTGCAGCCTGGGATTTGACAGGAAAACCTTTCCTGACAGAATTTTGTTCCCTTGAGCTAAAATGAACTTCTTAATGACAGTTAACAGCAGAAGCTCCTTTGCTTTTCTTCTGCCATTCTGAGGATGCGGGAGTGGTCCAAATTGCTTCTCTCCTGCACTCCAAGAAGAGACATTCAGAGCCATAGAAGCACCACAGCAGTCTCCTTCACATCAGTGAATGTAAAAGTACGCAATCCTGTTTGTTTCAGAGGGGAAAAGGCAATATTTCCTTTTGTCTTTTAACACTTGTAACTGCACTGTATGTCTCCCAAGAACGTTGCTGTATATGATGCACAGGGTCTTCTCCTCCTGTTATTTAAATAATCCTTTGTATAGATGAACCTGAGATATTTTCCCCTCAAAATTTATGCTGTCGTAACAGAAAATAAACACTTTTTCCTTCTCAGATTCACTGTTTGAAGAGACCCTGAAACACATGCAGGCGTTATATATATATATATGTTTTAGTGCAGCTCTCTCACTGCAAGGGAGTGGCAAGGTTGTGCTTTTTTCTAAAAAAATGTTGCAGTTCCTATTTAATTACATTACTTAAGGGGGTAGGCTATGATGTATAGGTCTGTAACAGCTTCAATCTCTTGACTGTTCCATGCCTTATACTTGCACTGCAGACTGCTTTTGGCAGGGCCGTCATTTTCGTGCTACATGTAGTGCCGCTTTGTGTGATGGGGTCCTGGTCCATGATTAGATCTGCTAGCTCTTACAACAGCAATAATACTAATAATATTCTTTTACTCCCACTGGCTGCAGTTCTGTGTAATGCAGTTTGTCATAGTGAAATCTCCTGTTAACTCCCTGTGCAGCAGCAGAGCTGTTGTGGCAACTCTGGCACCCTTAACTGATGTTTATGAAAGCTTGTGGCTTTCTGATTGCCTGCAGCAAAGGCCAGCAGCAAATGAGACTTAACATGGCAACTAATTAAAAGGCTGTACTTCAGCATGGTACCAAGGAGCTGACTTACTACCTCTCAGCTCAAGGTGCAAATAGCGCACAGTAAACCCATGAGGAAACAAACATAACCACATTGTCATAATATTGTTACCATTCTTGCATGAAGCATTTGCTGAAACTGGTGGAAGCAGTTTTAATAGGTACAAAAGGCCACCAGATGTCAGTGTGACCTTCTGCAATGTAGTGTGGTATAATTAACTCACTTTTTATGAGATAAAATCTGGAGTTTTTAATCTATTTTTTAAAGAAAAGTTCTATTTTCTGTGACTGAAAAAAATACAGTTAATTATTAAGTGCCTTCACCAACTTCCAGTGAGTCTTCCAGTTATTTATAGCTATTCAGTTATTAAAGGGCAAGATTAAATGCTGGAGAAATTCTGTCCACTTCAGACTGGACTTTTGCAGAAAACGCAGACTGGCTTCTAGAGTGCCAAGAAGCACAAATGTTTTGCTGTCACAAAACAAAGCTGAATTCAGTTCTCTGAGCAGAGAGTGAGCCACCATCTTTCATCTACACACCTTAGTTGTGCTCCATTGCAGAACTGTTGGGGCAGATGGAGGTGGCTTACTATTTTTAGCCACCTGCTAAAACTGCCGCTGGGCCAGGACCCAAAACACAACAATAGTAGACTCACATTTTTATTTTGTTTAAATGATACTTTTTCTTCTTAATCATTCCTCTTTTATTGATCTCCAAACTGGATGGCCCTGGAGTGCTACACAGATCTGGGTCTGAGTATTCATTTGTCCAATCTCTATTGGGATGAGACCTGGGCATGTGTCTCTTTTGCCCTTGCACACATTGCTTTTCATACCAAGAAAACCTTACTTCACAGATCTGATGACAACTGTAGCATAATCCCCATGCCTTTGTGTTTTCCTTTTTTTTTTTTTTTTGGTAGGTTTGGGAAGCAGGAACATAGGAGATGCCTCAACTTATTCAGTAGTCCAGCCATGGACTCTACAGCTACCTGAAATGAGGCTGCTGCCAGGTGGGAATCAGCCTCTTCTCCCAGGTAAAAGTGATAGAACAAGAGGTAATGGCCTCAAGTTGCACCAGAGAAGGTTCAGATCGGACATTAGGAAAAGCTTCTTCTCCAAAAGAGTGATCAGCCACTGGAACAGGCTGCCCAGGGATGCGGTGGAGTCACCATCCCTGGACCTGTTCAAGGAACGTGTAGATGTAGACTTAAGGATATGGTTTAATGGGCGATATTGGTGGTAGGCGGACGATTGGAGTAGATGATCTTTCCCAACCTTAGTGGTTCTGTGATTCTATGATTCTATGAACTGAAAGTCTTTGAAACTAAAATATATGTATATTCTATAATATATATATACTTCTCCAAATTATTATTATTGTATATTTTTCTCCAAATTAAACTAAAAACTGACGCTGTCTTCATGTGTCTACAGATCAGGGGGCTTGGCTGTGGCATAATTTTTTAAAAATGCTTAATGATGAAATTATGAGAATTGACAAAACTGCTAATGTTCTAGTATCTAAGCAGATGCTACAAGATTATATTTCTTTGGTCTTCCATTGTCCTGGACAGGATACTAGAAGCAGTATACTTTCAATCACGAGCCTGTCCTAGAAACTGGGCAGATTCAGTTGAAGCAGCCAGATATAGAAATTAAATACAATCTTGGTTCAGAACATAGGGTATCAGGTAATCAGTTGCATACTTCCAGCACACTATGTCTGTGTTGATCAGCTCCACTGTATGTTTCCACCTGGAAGTGCTTAATTAACGAACAAAGTGTCCTAAGTATGTCATGCATGGAAGTATGTGCTGAAATCATTTAAACATGTTGGAAAGAGGTGTTTTTACAGTGAAAAGCCTCAGTTTGAAGCAGTCTACTGACTTCTGGAATCTAGAGCAGTGGATTAACTATTAATTAAAGCAACTATGAACTATGAATTCATGATCTATGAAATATGTGCATACAGATCTTTAAAGAAGAATGACTGTGGAGTTACATACAGAGAATTACTGAGGTGGAATCATCCTTCAGTACTTTATTTCAAAAGTACTAAAGTGATGTAGAACCTTCAGTTACAACTGTCTGCATGACAATATAATTTTTTTTTTTTTGGTGAAGATTTTTAAGTACTTTAATCTCAGCTGACTATACCTTCCTCCCTGCACTTTCCTTTTCTTCCTTTTACACTTTCAGACTGCATATAGCTTATTGTGCATTCGGTTGTCTTCAGAGCGATTTGAGGATGCTCAAATAGTGTTAGAAAATGTTTACACAGCTTGGAAAATACAGCATGCAATATACAGCTAAAGGAGTTGTGCCACATGGAGAGGCAATGATTATAGCTATTTGAATGACAGACCTTCAATTTTCAAAAGATTTCAAGATTTCAAAGTTTGGCTAAATTTCTAAAGTGGAATACCTGCCCAAACTTGGAAGTTCTTCATAATGGAAAGAAAATAAAACATCCCAGTGTTGTTTAAATTCATAGCAAACATTTAATTTTAATAAAAAAATATATAATTCCCTTCATCTTTGCATTTTAAATATGTTATTATTTTACTTTATTGGGTAAAAAGAGTCATAATTAATTATTTTGAAATGTATTCTCAAAATCTTTTACCTTAATGTATTCTAATTCCATTGTGGGAATTTTAGCTTTGTTTATTTATTTATTTTTAATAAATCCAATTTAGCCTTTTTGGATAAGTATTGGACAACTGATAGATTGTTCGTAGGTTCTTAAATACAAAGACTTTGCCTCTGCCTCAGTCATCTCCAGATCTGGGAAACAGCAGGGTGTGCTCGCTCTTTTATTCTTTCTTTACTCTTTCTTAGTCATCTTGTATCAGCTATTTCTGGAGACAGGATACTGGGTTAGCTAGATTTTAGGCTTTAGATTTTAGGCTCTCTTACGTTGTTGCATTCTTTCTGTTGAACATATATTTTTATTGTAAAATTGCATATTCCATGGAGGTCAAAATCCATATAAAGCTTCACTGATCTGTTCTGCTCTCTAAAGTTACTGTTAAGAAAATCTTTCTTGCTGTAGCCATTCTATAAAGATTTAGCTTGAAAATTGTCAGGTGGATTCGAAAAGAAGGGTGAAGTGTTTCCAAATTTGTTTTGAGTTAGAAAAAGTATCTCAAATTTTAGTTTCCTGTTTTGACTTCTGAGCATTACTCCTTTACCTCTTTTTAGCTCAAATATGGCTTGCTGTCTTCCAGAACTCAAAGCACTTTTAAATCTTCTGACTTACTATTCCTTAAACAAGCGAAATACGAGATACCAAAGTTACTAATGATTTTTGTTTTGAATAACTCTGACTTGCTCCTGTGAGGTAAGACTTACCTGTGCTTCATGTTGAAAAGTATGAGAGTGAAATCTGAAAACTCAGTTTTGATGGTGTAATGCAGCTGAGAAGAATCTGTGTTTGGGAGTAAACGTACTCTAAAGCAATCTGCTGACACACCTGGAATGACATGAATGCTAATGGAGTGTGAAAGGTAAATGTGACAAATGTTCAAGAACTGGTATCTCCATGATGATTCCCAAAACCACTCCAAAACCCCCCATTCTCTGTACAGCTGAGCTATATGGTTAAGTTATGCAGCTGTACAAGCAAATCCAAGTCATTCTCAGCTGCTTGTCTACTATTCTAGATTCTGATTACCTTGAGCAACGAAAGGAAACGAGTCACTTCCACAAAGTAGCCTGCACCAAAGACAGACCAAGCAGAAGCAAAAGGGCTAGGGAGTGGAATGAAGTGATTGTTTGCTCAGTGCACGCTGAAGGTGAGCAAGGAGAGCTGGAGTAGCACACATCTGGATTTGAACTGACCAGTTGCCCAAACAGCAGGAACTCAGTGGGGCCATTTGCTGATGCTGAATCTAAGGCAGCTGTTCCCACATTCCCTCTGTCCCTTCCAGTGTGACGTACAGCATGGAAGAAGACGGTGTAGTACAGGGCTTTGTTGTCCTGCTTTTCAAGCATGGAATATAGCAAAGAACATTGTCATTTATGAAGTAACCTTCATTAGCAGGCTTCTCAAATTCTTCTAAAGTATCTGTTTGGATAATTCACTACTTACTCTATCACTTAATTGCAGTTGTAGGCTTTTAACATAGGAATCTGTAGGAAGTTCCAAGGGATGCAAATTGCTGTTATTTCCTGCATAAAGTATGAGGGAATTTGATTTGTAAGAAGAAATCACATTTGCTGCATGAGAAGGGAGCTGGCAGAAAAGCTGCACGGAGCTGCTCACACAGAAATTGAAGAATGACGACTGATTTATGTGATTTTCATCCAAGAGCTGAAATAATGAAATAAAAGTGAATCAGTCATGGAATTATCATGGGACTGGCAGCCATATCTGTTTTTCTGGTGTAAATGGTATATTCCTACCTTTCCTTCCATTCTTGGTTGTTGACTGAGATCGGTAGCCACTAGGAACAAGGATTACTTAGATTACATTTATATTTAATATTTAAAATACTGCTTACATACATCTGACAACTGTCTTTAAAATAAAATTTTAAACTTTGTGTTGTCCTTAAGAAAGTTATAAGTCTGAGTGTATGAGTTTTTCAGAAGGCTGAAAAAACTCTGTACGTATTGATAATACAGCCTGAAGCAAACAAAATAAAAGATTCCTACTCAAGCACACTGGTAAATTTTAAGGTATGATATTGTCTGCAATGCACCAAGTGAAGTTGCCATCTGTGCTGAGGAAATCTTTTTACACTTGCACATATATGAAGAAAATGTGATCTAAGCACAGATCTGGAAATGTGACCCTCCTTTCCTCCATGCATCATTTAGAGTTTGTATTAGAAACTCAGCAGTCCCTTCTTGCCTCCTGTGCAATGTTATTTGCACTTCTGAAAACAGCAAGAGAGCTTGATATGCAACTTTACAAGGAATACCAGAGTTTATTTCAGGTGACACATAAAAGGAAACATAGCTAAGAATATCCTCAAAATGGTTGAATCGTATTCATTCATTTAGTACATTCTCTAATTGCTCAGATAGAAATGTGTTGATGTTCGGTGGAAACTGATCTTTGGAATACTCATTAAATTAAATGTTATTCAGCTAACTTGAAATGATCAATGTAACTGAGATTATAGATGCACTCTGATTCTTCAAGCACAGAATTTCTTTCCTTTTTTTTTTTCCCCTATCAGTGGAAAGGAAGGATAGAATTTGGTTGCTAGTGGGTATTAAAAAGTGTCTGTAGTTTCAATTTTAAGGACAACAAAACATGCTAAACAATTTCACCACATTTTTTTTTCTGGTCAGATTGCATAATGCTCGAGTGTTTTAGTGTCCTGATTTCCCATCGGTCCCATTTATTCGATCTCCAGAATAATCACAGAGTCCCTGAGCACTTGAGATTATTCATTAGGGAGTGCTTTGGTTAAGGAAAAGTGTTGAATGATGAAAGAGTGTTTGCTAGAAAAGTCTGTGCTTGGTCCTATCTGATTTTGTACTTTTGTCTCTTTGAGGAAAAAAGTCAAAAAGCATAACAAGGAGGACATGTGCTGTTCTGACACCGACTCTTCTTCTGTGGCTGGAGAGCTGAATTGTGTTTATTCAAGCTTTTATTTTCTCAGATATGGTATGGTTTATTTTTCTTTCGTTTTTTTAAATTTTACTTCATTTTTTTACATTGTGATAGCGGCTGGTAAGTAACTTACCTGTTTCATACACTATAGGAGTAAATTGAGAGGCATTAAAAAAAGGTCTCCATGTCAGAGATTTTGCTACTTACTAAAACTCTAGACAAAAAATGAGGATTTTTTTTTTTCCCAAGCTGTATTTAGGAAAGCAAATGAAAAGCGAAGTGTGACAGTATAAGGCTTCCCAAAACTTGAAAACATTACGCCCTTGCATCTCTGTGCTAGAGAAGACTGGGTGATGTCTCTTTGAGAAAACCTCTATGCCTTTGGTGGCTTATAAAGCTGTCTGCTGACCTTTTCAGGGGAATACTTCCTGAGCTTCTGAGTCCAAATACTTCTTTAGTTCCAAAGGGTTTGTCTACAATGCATTTATCCTTATTGCTCTATCTGGATGTATTGTTTTAAAGACATGCTCTGCTTCTGCTTGAAAGCATTAGAAGATTTTTCTTAGCCACAAATGCACTCAGAAATAAGTAACTTAAGTAAAACTGAAGATTCACTCCCTTTAGCAAAGTCAAAATTTGACTTCTTGGTTACTGAATCACAACAGTGGAACATGACAGTCAAAATAAATGTGAGCATAAGCTTAGACCCATAGCTTTTTCTCACTGTTTTTTGTGATGAAATCTCACTCTCTCTTTTCTCACAGCTTTCTTTTGGGTTCTGTTATGAGGAAGCCAGTTTTGGAAATGTTATCCAATTATTCTTTGGAATAGAGTTGCATTAAAAAAAATGTAGCAAGTTGGATTCTTTCCCTTTTTCTTGGAGATTCTCTGAGTTTATGATTTTCCTGGACTATCTGTTCATTATGTTAATTAACTGACTTTCTAGCTAGTTACATTTTTTCCAAGACTCCTGAGACACTACAAATTGCATTTCACAAATACATCCATCATACCCACTTGCAAAATGTATACTTTCTTCCTTGCCATGAAATTGTAACACAGATTGTGCATGACATAACACATTGCATTTTCTCTCAATGCTCTATCAGTTGTATGCTCCTGTTATTGTGTCAAGTACCAGATATGCAAGGGTGTTCAATTGATCAAATGTGTAAATAGGAAATGAATGAAATTTTCAGAAGTGCCCTGATATTTAATTCAGATGAAGTTACAGATAGCACATTATGCTTTACAGAATGAAATGTGATATGTTGCAAGTTTCAGACCCCACTCTGTTAAAATTCTTCATGAATTTGCTATGCTCTTCTTTCACAGTCTGTTCTTCCCAACCTGCTCTTCAACTCCACAAGTTCTCTTTTTGCTCTCTCCAAGCAATCTTTTAACTTAAAAGTGCAAGCAGGGAACTTTTTGGCATCTGATGTATGAATAACTCTCTCTACTAAATCATTCCTTAAAATATTCCTTTTCCAGTTAGTCCATGACTAATTGTTTCTACAAAGCACTTTTTTGACCTTAGGTATGAAGGATACTGAATACAAGTAAATTGCATTGCATCTGTAATTGTAGTTATTACTTGCGTAGCTTGCTGCGCAGTCAAACATCAGTACTGAGTTTTAGAGGTAGATCTAGCACATTAGGAAGATAAACAGCAAGGTGTCAGCCTGACTGCATATTTGAAATTTGAGAATGCTACAAGTGTCGTACTAATTCAGTAAATGATTAGAAGACTAAGCTCTGGAGCTGAGACAGCAAAGTATATTAATAATAGGGCTTTCTCTTTTCTGTGCTTTGTTAGTGCTGTGTCCTTTTTTTTTTTTTTTTTTTTTAAACAGGATTTATAAGAACTAACTTTTCTTCACTCTATCATAGAATCATAGAATAATTAAAGTTAGAAGGGACCTAAAACATCATCTAGTTGCAACTCTGCTGGGTAGGGTCACCTTCTGCTAGATCAGGTTGCCCAAAGCCTCCAGGGATGAGGCATCCACAGCTCCTCTGGGTAACCTGCTCCAGTGCCTCAGCTCCCTCACAGTAAAGAATTTCTTCCTTCTTCCTAATCTAAATCTCCCCTCTTTTAGATTGAAACTGTTACCCTTTTTCCTCTCACTTCATTTACTGATAAAGAGTCTCTCCCCGTTTTTCTTGTAGGCGTTATTTTGGTATTGGAAGGCTTCGCCTCCAGAGCCATCTCTCCTCCAGGCTGAACCACCAGGACTCTCTAAGCATGTTTTCACAGGAGAGGTGCTCCAGCCCTCTGATCATCCTGGTGACCCTTCTCTGGATTTGCTACAACATATCCACGTCCGTCATATGCTGGAGTCCCCAGTGCTGAACACAGTACTGCAGGTGGGTCTCGTGAAAAAGATTTTCTGCAAGATAGTGTTGAATTCTTTGCAGAAGTACAGGCAAATAATAATTTAATTGATATATTCTGTCATATAAACCTGTAACCCAAACCAGTCTCTTATTTTTCAATTTAAATATCTCCCCATATAACTCCAAGCAATGAGTTAGTACAGAGTAGCTATTTTTTCAAAAGTTTTAAGCAGCATCTTGAAAGAAATAAGAAGAAAAAGTAGAGTTCTCAGACAGTGAGAAATAGAACCTACAGAGAAATGGAATATTCAGTTAGAAAACAAACATTAGAAGTAAAATTCCCCTCTATTCAGGGAAACATACCTACTATTTTTCTATTCAGTACATGACTTTTTCTAGATGATATATGACCTAGCATTCCTCAAGTACAATAGTTAGAGAAGCAATTCTAAGTGCAAGGTGCTGGTTTTCTTAGTGTTGAGTTTTGGATGTTGAAAGAACGGAACAAATGAAAATAATTAGCGTTATTTATCACATTGACTTACGGTAGCAGCCTTGGGTGAACGGAGGCCGAATCCCTCTTGGTCTAGAGATGATGTGAAAATGAAGAGCAAATAATAAATGCCTCACACTATTCTTAATCCAAATAGGCAAACAAACAAACAAATCAACACCACAACCCTAACAAAAACCAAAACCCAAAACCCAATGTGTATCACTGGAGCAGGGATGATGGATGCAATGCAATGGTGCAAAATCACAGTAGGCTTAAGGTTTTTTTGATAACTGAAGTCCTTGTAATGTGATTGAGATCAGATAGTTTTAGGTGACTAGATAAAGAGCAAATGAGCTCGTTACAGAAGCAGGGTCGATGGTGCCAATGGCCATTCAACACAATGCAGACTATTCATGGGGATGATAGTAGAAAGCAGATCAGTATTTGAAGTTTCTCTTCTCTGTACTTAATGGAGTAGCTCTGATCTCTGACTGTTTTTTTTTTCCTGCTTTCTTTATCTTCAAGGTAATTCATCAAGGGAGATAGATCCTAATGTATTCCATGATCTTCTCAAAGAAAATGTATTTCCTGCAATGTTTTGAGTTGTAAGAAATGCTTGAGGAGTGGTGATATAGATCAAATCACACTTATCTCCCTTTCTTCCTCTCTGCACAGTCATGCTTCCTTGGTTGTTTTCTGCAGCTGTGGGCTGTGTGTAATATTTGGCATTGTCCCCCTCAGGGAGAAATGGAAGACTTATCTCCCCGGCATAGATTTCTTACAATTAAAAACATTTCAAAGTGAGTAAGTGTTCCCCACTCTGCTCTTTTACAGAAAGGTCTAAGAATGTCAAAGTTAACTCTAATCATATCAAGGAGCAGAACTGTACCTCACTGCTGTGCACAGTTATCATGCTGAAGGGAACAGAGCAAGGGTAATAGGAGTATTTTCAAACGGGCTTTGGACTGGATCCTAAATAGTTTATACAATCAGTGGGAGATTTGGATAGGTCAGGGTAGTTGAGTCTCAGATCTCAAAGCAAAGGCTTTCTGCTTGGAAAGAGGCATACACCATAGCATATGGTAGACTAACTAAAACTGGTATTTTCCAAAGCTTAGAAAATAAAGTTTTAGTGCCAAAGTGGGAAATGCTTTTTTAATCTCTACTCGAAAGTTTACAGGTCATCTCTAAAGGAATATTTTGTTAATCATAATTTTTTTAAGAGATATTTTGCAATTTTTCCATATTCTTTTGGAAAGTTAATAGTTTCTAAATAAATAAATATAAACAAATAAAAGCTGCTAGTAGCATTTTTTTTTAATGAAAAAACATGGCAAGTCTATCAAAACAGAAGTTATCTTTGTTGAAGTGAAACCCTCAAAATTAGGAAAAATCCACTCATTATAGTCTTGAAAGTGTAAAATGGCAGCTTCTTTTTTCTGCTTTAACCCATTTTACAGCGGTGAAGACCACTGCAGAGAGCACCTAAGTTCCAGTCCTTTGAATAGATAAATGTTTTTCCAGAGATTTTTTGCTTTTTGAGAAGCATAACACACAGGTTTGTAAAACAAATTTATGACAAGGTTTACAATTCAGACTGGGTGAATAATACTTCTTGCCATCTGAAGCTGTCGTTATAAAGAGAGAATTTGTAGTTAGCCTCTCTGTGTTGATTGTGTCCATCCCAGGTGGTACTGTCTTCCAAGGAATTATTTTCACCTACAACACCTGCTGTCTGTAGCTGTTCAGAGTAAATTGACAGCTATCCTTAATGGGCTCCTCAACTACTGGTTGCAATCCATCTCAACATTTTTGGCAGCTCTGAGTATCCACAGCTAAACAATTGTTCTTATTTCTGTGCTGGTTGTCCTATAATATCTCACAACCTGAACTGAATTTAAAAAATTAGTGTTTAGTGGTGTAATATTGCTTGTTACAAGTACGAAAAAATTCTAGAAGATCTGGTAAGTGCAATGTTACTTGGATTTCTCCTTAGCCCTACTTTTGGCTTGTTCCTCTGATCTTCTAATACTGGCATGCTACCTTGTGCAGAGACACGTTGCCATCCTAACAGATGGATATGAGTGTAGGTGTCTAGGAGGACATGTTTACTCATCAAATGTGTTTGTTGAAAGCAGTGTTACCAGCCAGATATATTGGATCAGCTGTTCATCCTGGGCTTTTACATTTATGATCAAAACTGGTACTCTGATTTAAAAAAAAAAAAAATTGTATTAAATCATAAAATAATGAAATGTTTACAGTCTTAAAATTTGCCTTTTGTAGGTTGGGAGAGTCAGCGTTTTTATTTCTTAGATGATAAGTTATAACAGAGGGTTTATAACTAAATCTGCAGCTATGTAGTGTAAAAAAAATCTTCAGAAACCACAATGAACTCTATCTATTGGGTGTCTAAATGATACCACAGGTAGGCAATACTGAGAAAGCCTATTGTAGCATTTTATGTGAATAGAGACCATTAGTAGTATAGAGTACATCTTTAAATTTTATTAAACTTTCGTACTTTAGACTCGATTACTTAGTACTAGTAGTAGAATCTTTATGGAGCTATATTTCGTGAAAGCTGGAATCTGCCTTAATAAGGTACCACAAGGCACGCATTAATCAAAGATTTTAAACTGTTTTTCTCCTTTCTCTTCAAGTGGAGAACACGTCAGAGAAGTAGAAGTGCTGCTTGGTTCTCTTAGACTGCATGCACTTAGTAATTAGCAGTGATGTTAAAGTTTTCCCATGTGAGACGCTTCACCTGAATTTTTAGTATGCAGTGTTGCATAAGAAGACATTACATAGGATAGTCAGCTACGTAAATTACATCTGAGATGAAAAGTTGTGCTTGCCACGTGTTTCCTGTCTTAGCTGTGTTTTCTCTAGTGCTCCAACATAAAGCAGAGACCCTGCGGAGCTGGTGACCTATTAGAAGCCTGCAGTTAAAATGTGTGGCAATGGCAGTTGTGCACATGGTAGTATCCAGCTTCCTCTCTTTCTTTCAGTTTGCAGCAGTTTTCCTTCAGTCTTTTCAAGGAAGAGCTGAAATGTAGTTATGATGTGTAGGGCAGGGAGGAACGAATTGCTGTGTGGCAGCTCTTCTCTTTCCAACCTGACTATTTCACCATTAGCCTTTCTTAGGCAGGTGTTAACCGCAATAGTGGTTGCTTTTCAACTCAGGCTATCTGCTGGAGAAACTAGCACCTTTCTCCACAGCTGAGGCCTAGCTGAGTGAACACCAGTCTAATCACAGTGCTGAACACTGCCTGGTTTAAGTTAGATTTTGGAGGAAATAACATCTAGTTCAAAACCACATTTGCTATCCAATATGACTGTGAACCAGTCATCTCACCCCATAAAAAGTGAGCAGCCCAAGATCCCTTTGAGTTCTCCTGTACAACAGCAGGCTGTGCAACAAGACCTCCCATTGAGTAGGGATGCCCCATGAGGCTACACTCATTGTGGAATTTCCTTGCGTGTTGATGTCAAGAGACTCCCTGCTGATATGGATCCTTGGTAAGTGACTAATAGTTTGTTAAGCTTTGGGAGCGTTGCTAAGATTATATCTTAGATTGTTTGTGCACATATAATACCTTAGACATAAACCATTGGCCAAGTCTGGGACTAGGAATGAATGTAGCCATGCTTAGGCTCCTTAATTCTTCAGTTCAAGGTGTTTAGAAAGCAAGGGAGTCCACTCTGAACATCATGACTCAATGGGATGGTCTCTTGGATGATTGTGCTTTAACATACCTGCTATGCAGTAAATAATCAAGGATTCCTTGCCATCTTGAATCTTAAGTCACTGTCTTATTCATGGTGAGCTTTGTTAAGCCACTATTTTACGTTAAGAAATATATTAAGGATAATATTAAATATAATAAATCTATTCTCTTGTATGAGTGAAGTGTGTAGTTCCATCTGCAACTTGCTGTCTCAATCATTTGTTTTTAGATTTATATGCCGTGATCAATCTATATATGAAATACAGTGGTTCTTACAGCTCTCTACATTGCCTATATTGTTCAATGTAAGAATTAAATGTGGCTCCTGGACACATACCATATCCATGAGAGAAAGTGTATAAAGCGACAGAAGCTTAAATAAGGATTTTTTTAAAAAAAACCTGAGGGACTTTATTATGGAAAAATACTCCACGGTGAAGATGTGATCTAATTTAGACAATGAATTTGAACTAAGCCCTAGAGAATGCTAAACCCTAGAGAATGCCTACCCTCCAGCTAACTATAAAGGTAATCTGAATGATAAGTTCAGATCTAATGATAACAATATGATAAACAATGACACGATCCTATGAATCTGTTCCTCAGGATCAAAGTAGTCTTATTTTCTGAATGAGTCTTCAGACTCACACCCTCAGAGGCATGCAGCCTTTTAACTCCCTCTGTTTGGAGAAATTCTGTGTTCCCAGCTCAATATGACATTTATTCTGAAGTCTGTCTGAGCCAGTACAGGGCTAGACACATGCTAAAAGAAGTTTGATGGATTCTGATTATGATTTTTCCTTGTGCATCAATTACCTGACGTAAAATTCAGTACAAATAGGAATATATGAAGCACCTGGGTGCCTTTTGCAGCCAAGAGAAATAACAATTACCTAGCTCAGAACTTCAGAGGAAATAGGAACTCAATGAACCCTTCTTTTGAAACTGAGCGTGAATTAATGGACATAAATGAAACTTTATTTTGAAGCTGATTCAAATGTGGTTTGAGCAAACACAACCATTTATTTTCTGGAGACATACATTAGTAGATTTATTACAAATATTGGCTAGTTCTATAATGCTAAATGGAATATTTGTCATTACTCCTGTGCTGCATTACTTTTGTTCTGCACTGGAATATATCAACCTTGGTTTTCTGCAATTAGAAGTACTAGTTGATATTTCTAGAATTTGTTTTCCAAATGGACCAAATAATTAGTGGCAAATGGGCAGAAAAATACTATTCTCCTCATAAACCAAGGGAATTTTCCCTTCATATGCTTTTTATGTGCAGCAAAAAATCAGGCAACTACACCAGAATGGGCTTTGCTGCTACCTCTCCTTTGGTAGGTACCTTGCAGTAAGCATTGTTTTTCCCTAAACTACCTTCTAGGTCTTGGAAGGAGGGAAGGAAGGGAAGGAAGGGAAGGAAGGAAGGAAAGAAAAAACAAACAAGAAAACCTAATGCAACTCTGTTTGATTAACACGGATTATTTGGGTCTCTGTTTCTTACCTTAGTAAAATCTAAGTGCAATGCCTTCAGAATTCTGCCTGGAGTTGTTTACATTTCAGTCAGTAAGACCCTAAATCTCTGCGACTGAATAAAAGTCTTAAGCATCAGCAGTCCACAACTGTTATCGCCTGCATGCTCCTAGACAGGATTTACAAGCTTGATCCTGTAGTATTCAGAGCACATTAGGAAGAAGAGGGAGAGAATCCCCCACTGTAAACCCTCCTCCTTTCCCAAAGGTTCAATGCCCATGTAACAAGGCTCTGAAATCCAGATCTGACTTGTCTCATCTGCGCAGCCATGGCTCATGCTGCCATGGCTGAGAAAGACCTGCTGAGAAAGACCTGTGAGGAATTCTGTTGATAGATAGGAATGTCAAAATTACAGACAGAGTCAGGAATGCTGAGATCAGATCATCAGTAGCTCAAGGATTCCAGAAGGTAAACTTCAGCAGGGAAAGACTAAATTCTAAACAGGAAGAAGGAGGTGTGGGGGAAAGGAAGTGATTGGTGTCGATAGATCTGGTGGAAGATGGTGGCTTGGTGATGTGGAGGAACTGTTCCGAAGATGTGCAGGCTGAGCCCTCCATGCAAGACTGATGTCTGCCTGGCCAACAAAGACTCTGTAGAGATCTCTTTGTCAGTAAGGTTATGAAACCTGCCTTATAGCTCACTAACTCCTAGCTGCCTTTTGTGCGCCTTAGCCAACACGTCACTGCCTTCTGCTTTTAAGCTTTGTCTACTCTACAGACTGCATGCAGCTGACCTGACTGAACACGTCAGCCGGAAAGATGGACTGAGACAAAAGGCCTCCTTGTTTAACCCAGATAAAGGTTAAGGGAGGTACTGGACCTCAGGTCTGTGTGCCTGTGGAGCTCTGTCCTGCTTTGGACTGCTGTGGTATTGTCCTCCTTCTCTTCCTGATTTCTGTTAGGTGAGAGAGGAGCAAAGTGGCTTAGATGCCACCTTCTGAGAAGCAATTCACAGGTTTGGGGCCCAATGGGGGTAGATGTAGTCTGCCTGTTGGAATGAGGGGACCTGGCTCCTGGGAGAGAGCAGGGATTAAGATATGTGCACCTCTCATGGTACATCACACCCTGTGATGCTTTTCAGACAATGGAAGGGCACCTGCCCAGGGTACAGAGAGGCTGGGGGAACTGGTGCCCTCAGCTTCCTCCAGGGTGTCTGAGCACTGGTGAGTTCCCTGCTCCTGCACTTCAGGGATATGGCTAGGCATTCACCAGCATTCCCACTCCTTGAGGAAATAATGATTTCTTTTCCTACTGCAAAGCAAAACCTACTTTATTATTTCATATAAGCACAGATTTTTTGACATAAAATTGGGCTACCTTCGGTGAAAAAGACTTGTGTTTCCATTGTCAAAAGTGAAACTTGAAGTAAAAGCACACAGCAGCATCTGTAATAGATTCTGAGGTGAAAAATCTGAGAACTGCATTCACACAAGTGTTTTTTTTTCTGGTTCCGTAGAACTGCCTGAAAAAAGTCACGCAACTCTGATTGTGATGTAATCTGTTATTTAAAAAAAACAAACAAAAAACAAAAAAACCCAACAACAACAACAACAAAAAGTGAAGGCGGTGACATAACCACGTGTTGATATTCCTCAGATTACTTATATAGAAAAAATTACCAGATATACTGACTTAGGCTTGCTTTATCTGTAGCCAGTGTATCCATTTATTTTATGTATTTTCATTGTGATTGCAGAGAGGAAATTCAGGTGGAAATTTCAGGTGGAAATGACAGCTCAAATCCCTTTGTAGATCATTCTAAATCTCATTCAAACAAGGATGCAGCTAAATGAATGTAGATATTCAAAGTCTGTATAGAAATCCCTGACATGATGGTAAACGAAAATGCTTGTCTGACTCTCTTTAGTGAATGAAATTATTTGAAATAGCTAAGGGAAAGGTTTTTCTGTGAATCAATTCAACACTCATTTATTAATCTTTCTGCTGATTTCAGTAGTTCTTCCCTTTCATGCTAGAATGTATGAGAATCTTCATAAATTCAAAGTTTAATCAATCTCTAAATACGTGAAACTCCAAGGTGCCAGGATTTTTGGCAGTCTACCTATAAATGCATGCTTGTGTTGCAACGGGAGAAGCTGGAGTCTCTAAGAATGAATTAGATAAGTCAGCCTGTAGCAGTCTGAGGTTTGCTGTCCCAAGGTAGCTCAATATTTAATAATCATGTTTTTGGACCATCACTTGACTTTGGCTAACTAGATGATAGAAACGTACACTGGTTTGAGTGCAGAATATTGACAGATAAGGTGATGCTCTTCTCCTGTCTTAGTTGCTTCATGTTTCATAGACAGAAAGAAGTACCAATGTTCCTGTAAAATGTCATCTTTGGGTTTGGACACAAGGGAAGTACAACTACAAGTCTGTGCCTGATTTAGAAAGAGAGAACTTAAAATCTATGGTAAACATGCATGAGCCCGCAAAGCAATCAGTTCTCATTGTTTCACACTCCCTTGTTTAGGGACATGCTAGTTTCCTATTGCTGGACCCTAGGAGGTGTCAGCAGGGGACAGAGTTGCCTTTTGGGGAACAAATGATCTTGTAAAATGCTGGTATTTCACCATCTCCTGCACAGAGAGCATATAACATATAACATAATTTTAATCAAATGTCTTCACAGTCTTTGCAAATGCACTCCACTGCAGTGCCGCCAATGCCAGAAAGAAGTAAGGTTTTCTTTCTCTTTGCAATAATGTCAGTGCGCATTTAACCTTGACTTTTCACTGGAAAATGTTAATGGATAGCAAGGCTTCTATTCTGAAGCTAAACAGATCCAAAATTTCAGTAAATGTTTGAGTTAATCTTCATAGGTGTTTCTTGTCCCTACAGATAGTGTCACAACAGCATCTGACATCTTTAGTCTTGGGATCAGTTAAATATGCTGTTACAGACAGACAATATGTTTAGCAGAAACTTGGTTTCAGATCAATACCAAGTATTTGAAGACATTTATTTATTTATTTTTAAATTTGGCCAATAACTGCAGACCTCTTTCCCCTCTATGACACTCTATTTTCAAAACTCACAAATCACTTTGAAAAATTATGTAATGTTTCAGCAATTCAAATTTTTGTGTCAAATTGAATCTTTGGAATTAAGTAAAAGAAACTTGAATCAGATTTTATTTTACTTCTATTTCTTATATTGGCTGTTACTTTATTGCTGAAATTTTTCAATTGTTTCGTGAAATTCACAAAGTATTGGCTTAAATGTTTAACATGAATTTGTAACATGACATTGCATCTTCCATCTATTGAGAATTTATTTTACTTTCTCTGTTTGTTAAATAGCATATTACTATGAAGTGTTTGCACAAATGTAGGTCATTACACTTGAAATCCTACATGTCAAATGTAAATTATAGTGCTAGTGCACCTTTAGATCACTTCCAGGGTTTTTCTCTTTTACTTAACGTTTGTCTCTCCATAGCACTTAGAGTAGCACTTAAAAATAAAGCAAGACAGCACCTTAACATTTTGAAGAAAATAAATTATTTTCCTGAGGGTAGCATGTAGTTCTCTGGTACTTCCTCCAAGTGTCACAAATAACAATAGAATTGCCTGTAGATTTATAGTCTGTCAGTTTGCAAGCTCTGGAGTAGTTTCACATGCTAGGACAGAAAATCTCTGTGCAGCTATCATCACATAATTGCTGAGGAAATCTATGGGGCTCTCTATGCTACCGGTGTAGCAAAGCTAAGAACTGTGTGCTTAATCCTATTGACCCCAAATTACTCCTCCTTGCTGCCTTTCCAAGGGGTTGGGTTACAATTCTATATCTTGTCTTATTAGGGACCTAGGGCTGTGCTTCACCAGTTAGACAATCCAAAAGAGAGGGAGCCGTTTGGAAAGAAAGTGAGCGAAGTGAAGGAAAAGGGTGATTTCATAGCATCTGCTGAGTGTGACATTGCCAAAGGACATGAAATAAGAGGTCTGGCAACAGATTGGCTTTTGGATTTGGTTAGTGAAGAGCTCGTGGGAGAGCTCTCTGAGGACAATCCTTGTGAAAAACACTATTAAGTCAGGCAGCACAGATGTCCTAGCTGTGGGCTGGAAAGATTTGAGCTCAGCTCTGTGGCAGGCCCTGAGCTACAGATAGGTATAGGTTTGCAGTGGGGACCTATCCATCTGTAAGTTAAACAGTTCTCATTAAACTAGCAAATATTTGCTCTAAATAATATTTAACTAGCTACATTACTGAACTATAACTCTCACTGTAAATATAATGTGAACCTTAACACTAGGTCATTAATCTAGTTCAAATAAGAGTTGATCAATTCAAATTAAGCCTGTACAACTTATCTCTTAAAATATCTCCTCTATACAATATATTTCTGTAACTTCTTTC
The DNA here is from genome assembly GCA_013396635.1 of Penelope pileata. NCBI lineage: Eukaryota > Metazoa > Chordata > Aves > Galliformes > Cracidae > Penelope > Penelope pileata. The sequence goes on from WBMW01000061.1 coordinate 40,249, forward strand.
CTGTAACTGAATCCAAACATCAATAATTTTAGCTCTCTCTGTTTTGTGTGTCAAGCCAAGATTTGGATTTATCAATTCAAATATCATTTTACTATCCACAGGCTTTGCTTAAAATCCATCATCTCTGTGAGATCTAACTTTAAACTAAATGACAAAAATATATCTTTATGTCAGTTCTAAATACTTCTTCAACAAAAATATATATATCACTTCTGGATTCTCATTTTTTTTTTAAACACTTAAAACTCTTTTCAGATGTAACACTGATATTTAATCCTGAGCATCAGAGGCTTATGCTGCCATTAGAACTAGTAACGCGATCTTCCCTGGACTCTGTTAACAGTGATGCATAAAAACAAAACATAGCTCTTTGACCCATGCTTTCTTAATCCCTAGATTTTATCTTGATTTTAATTACATTGAGAAGACACATACTATGTCAGAACTCAACTTACTGTGTTGGTTGCTAATCAGTTTTCCCCCAGGCCTCTCAGAAGCCGAAAAGAGAAGTAATTCTTCTGTTTATGACCTGACTTTCAGTTCCATGCTAAAGCCCAGCCTTATGCATTGACAAGGCAATCTTTTTAGCATTGAACTGTCAACAGGGGTTAATCTCTAAATATCTCAGCCCTCTTATTGCAAGCCTTCCAAGGATCTGTCATTAAACTGGCTATACAACCAGTACTTTCACAGACCCTAACAGTTATCCAAACTTTAATCTCAGAACTAATCTTTGTCATGGATCAGCAAAAACAATTTGTTCAGACTGGAACTTTAACTCAAAACCTATTCAGATGCCAACGCTCATTGCCTTTCATTCAACCTATAAATACTGGGCTAACATTTTCCCGTTTTCTCCCTATAGATTTTTCCAGGATCCATGAAAACTCAGATCATGATACTGATGTCTTAATCACACTTTATTTGTTTATTGACTTAGCCATGTACCTTCCCCCCCCTTTCTTTGTTGTTGCAGCTTTTGCAACAAAAAGCTGAACAGGACTGGCCCCAGAACTGAGCCGTGGGGAACACCACTAGTGACCGTCTGCCAGCCAAATGTAGCCTCATTCACTGAAATCTTTGACTTCTAGCATTGAACTAGTTAAATTTGTCCAGAAGGATACTATGAGAGGCAGTATCAAGAGACTTACTAGAATCCAGGAAGTCTGCATCTGTGTAATTTGGGCTTGTTGTGATATGGTATGTAGTGTATAGCAAGAAGAAAATGAATGTATTTGTGTAATAAAGAATTTTGTATCATGACAACTCATTGACTTCTTTTTTGTGGTTTGATATTGACATGCAGGAGTTAAATTTACATCCTTAGTAAAAAAAACCCTAAAAACCACACACAGAGAGAAAGAAAAAAATAACATTTTCAATATTTATATCTTATATAATAAATGCATTAACATTCGGTTGTCAGGTACAGCTGTGATGTAGATATAGATAAATTATCATATAGAAATGTTTCTTTTTTAAAAGACACATTAACTAAAAATGAAAATAAATAGATTAAACACAAATTAAAATTTCTCCACTTTAGATGGAGATATTGGAATTCAGATGTAATCTATTGGTCCTAAAAATGAGCTCCTAAGGTTACGAAGTTCAGTATTTATTGAATAATTCCAATTCCCATCAGTGAAAATAAATTATCTTTATGTTAAGTCTTTGTGTTATCTTTATGTTAAGTATACAAAACAGAGTACTAATAAATTGAAGGTGACACTTCTTGTCAGAGTGACTGAAAATATACTGTAGGAAGACTCTCATTTCTCCCTAAGCTGTGGTAATAAATATTCCTTTTTGATTCCTTATTTTATACCAGCTCTTGTTCAAGATTTGTGATTACTGAATTGTTATAATATGGAGTGTAGATAACTTCATTTTTTTTTCAGCTTTTTTTAGAGCTCATGAGAAGAAGTCAGAAGCTGCTGAGGTTCTGAAATGTCACAGGATTCATAAGGTAAATTGGAAAGAAAATGAGGAAAGGTTCAGTGCATGTGTTTTGTCAAAGTTTGATGAACGCTAACATTATCTTCTGTGAAACTTTCTGGTTTTGAGAATTGTTATTTTCTGGCAACAACCCATTTCACTTATTTATCATCTTTCTGGAAAAAGAGAAGTTGTACCTGAAAGTGCTTTTGAAGTAACTTGTTCTTTGATTTTTCCCCAGACTTGATCCACAGTACATGCTGTTTTTTTCATATCCCAAGTCTCTATCATAAATGTTTTTCTTCATGTTGCATGAAACACTAAGTTTGATGCTACAAGTAATATAGAGTTCCATGGAATTTAATGGTAGATTGTAATATTTATTTCATTCACTTAAACAGCAGTCGTACACAGATATACTGCCTTGTTTATCTATAAAGTTTTTTACCACTGGCATTTATTCAGAAAGTATATAGCTGTAGTAATTGTTGTCAAGTATTTCTAGAGATAAATTCTCAACCATTTCTAACATGGCCATCATCTGACACAAGAACTCAGAAATTATCATGATTTAGTATGTACGTCTGAACAGTCATATTTTTCAAGGGCTCTGAGTTTTTCAGCTGTCTACCTTTTTCCAGCCCTTACATTTATGTATCTGTATAACATAGACATCACTGCCTTTGCATACTAGCGTAAATCAAAAATAACTTCATTAAAATCAGTGGTAGTAGATGAGAAAAAAACTAGTGTGATATATGACTGCTATATACCTGTATAACTTTTTTTTTGATATATAGGAGGTATAGGATTTGACAGCAGTATCTTAAATTAATGCCTGTATTTTATATTCACATTCCATTACTGATGCTGCAAACAAACTTCTCTGCTCCCCTCTATGTGGCATCATACACCAGAAAGGTAAATAAATAGTGTGTTATTGGTACCCTAGTGTACAAATATACAATAGTCCAACTCCTGGCTCCACACAAGACCATCTAAAAATTAGACAGTGTCTGAGAGCATTGTCCAAATGCTTCTTGAACTCCAGCAGCTTGATGTCATGACTGCTACCCTGGGGAGCCTGTGCCAGTGCCCAGCCACACTCTGGTGAAGAACCTTTTCTTAATCCCCAACCTGACCCTTCCCCAGCATGCTCCCAATTGGCCCAAGATGTTCCCTTGGGGTCCTGTTGCTGTCATCAGAGAACAGAGATCAGTATCTGCCCCTCTGTTCCCCTCATAATGAAGCTGTAGGCTGCCATGAGGCCTCCCCTCAGTCTCCTCTGCTCTAGGCTGAACAAACCAAGTGATCTCAGATGCATCTTATAAGTCTCGCCCTCTGGACCCTTCACCATTGTTGTATTCCTTCTTTGGATGCTCTCTAATAGATTTGTCTTTTTTTTTTTTTTTTTTTT